>JAQZBX010104264.1:0-10969 GCA_029593785.1 Cabassous unicinctus | reverse complement strand
TTAAAAAAAAAAAAAAAAAAAAATTATTACAAGCTGATGAGGAATTGTGTACAATTTATTAAATTAACATTTTATGTAGACTAAACATTAAACTTTACTTGGGGTACCAATTTTTCCCCCTTAGTTTGTATTTCTACCGTAAACTGAAATTTCTAACCTTTTCATCACTGGTAGTAGACTCTGGATGAGGTAAAGGACTATCCTGGTGAGTTGTTTCTACAACAGAGGGCTCCTCAATTTTGCTTCTTATAATGGGTGTTGCGAGAGGGGATAAATCTAGAGGCATCTAAAATGAAAATATTAAAGAAAATGTTATGAGCTCAAAAATAACTGATGGATATATCTTAACTAAGAAAGCAGGAAATATAAACAGTTGTTACTGTTCTGTCAGAAGTATTCTCTCTCTTTTCAATTTCATGATTAACAACATACTTTTTTAATGTCGTCTTCGGAGGCTTTCTTGAATTCATTCTCAAATGGACTTGCCAACTCATTAAACAGACCCACTTCTTCACAGTTTTTCAAGAATCTTGTTGGTGTTGGAGTCTGATCTGAAATAAATGTCAAGAAGTAATTACATAGATTTAATATCATAAAGGACTCTAAATAATAACTAGTAAACTAACAAATTAGCAGGACTGGTTCAGTCAGTTGTTAATTCTCTTTGGAAAGATCTCTTCCTTTAAAGCAAACAAAATTTGGTTAAGTTTTTTGTTGCAGTTCAAGAAATTTGCTTCAACTTTATGAACTACAAAAGTTTGAAAGAAATCCTTCTTGCCCTTAGTTCCACTCCTTCTGACTAGAGTGGCATAAGTATCCTCATTCAAAGGTCAACTATTATCATCATCTAACAGTGATAAATTTTTTTTCTTTTCAATTTACAGTATTTAAAATTGCAATTTGGGGAAAAGGAGGACAGAGCATGTATATACTCTTTAACCTGGCCCTTCCACTAGTTGTTTATAATCTATTGTGAAGGCAAGCTTAATCAGAATCTATAGTAGGCAGCTATTGAAGCTAGTTTTCAAATTTAGGGACTATGTAAGAGTCACATATGCATGGAATGTCCTAGTTTAATTTCTAGATAGCAGAAGAATAATCATTTCTACTTTCTCACAACTTGAATATTTTAACTATATTGGAATATGTACTCATGTTATGTGCATTAATACATACACTCTGTGCACATGTGTACACATACTAGCTACAGATCAAATGCCAGTTACTGCCCATTTTGTGTAAAAAATAGCAAATTTATTAATTTTTCCCATTCAGTATTACTATTTTCAAGGTTGTTTATTCATACTGATCAGAATTGGTAGCACATTCAAATTCTTTTCACATTTTTATATGTTTTAGGGCATCAGTTTTACAGGTTATATCATGGTTCTAGCGTAAGCTAAATGACAGGATGATTCCTGGTTTAAGACAATATACTCACAAAATCTTTTGTGAAATCAAAATTCACATACTTGTTAACTATTGTGTCCCCAAGAATGGACATTTCCTGTATGCTTTTATATGCTTACTATATAAAAATATATTTCATACTGAAACAACCCACGTAGACATTATGCAGGACTGTCTCGGACACTATTAGTATTATCAGAATTACTGAAGAGACTCGACTGTGTCATCATTTTATGTATTAGCCTGTAACATACTCCCTACTCCCAAAAGACATCCAAAATCATACTATAGTAAAGGACCAATGTACACATATCAGCTTAAGTCCATCATGACTGAATTAGTAAACAATATAATTTGACTCTTCTGTTCACACCCAAAAGGTTTGTCAATCTAACCTCATTAGAAGGCTCTTAATTTGGGTTAAAGGGAAGAAAAAAAATCTTAAAAATAAAATGCATAAGCATAAATCACTTTTTTCAGTGATTCCTGAACTATCAAGCTTGAGAAAAGTCAACGAATGTAGGCACAATCGCTTAACATGCAGATTGCTTATGGCTATTCACCATAAAATATATACTACACATACCAAGCATTATATTTATACAGTAATGCTGAACTATTCACCTAAACATATGTTAGTAAAAAAAAGGTCAAGTTCTGTACCTGAATGTTTTCAAGTTTTCTACTGTGTTAAATGTAATCAGATAGGAAAGCAATCTCTAGAAACCAATCTCAACCTTTTTGAGTTAAAAAGTAATCAAGAGGGAGAAAAGGCTCTAACTAACGCAACAGGTTCCAAAGAAGCAAAGATCTTCAAGCCTAGAGAGTGAACCCTATAGGTTATTGCTGTTGTTTGGCTTCTTTTTCTGTTAGCCTTTTAAATTCTAGCTCTTACTATGTCCTGTACAATATACTAAAGAAATGCATACTCAATCTTGTCTAGCTTCATTTTACTTATAGAACTGAAGATATGTTTAAAGTAACTCTATATTTTCCCTAAATTGTTTTAGAAACATTTTCAACTTTTTTGTTACCTTCATATTTTCATTACAAAAATTTCCATGCTGAAAGTACAGGAAGAGTCATCTAATATTTGCCTCATTAACCCTCCAAAGCATTGCATATGACAATTTGATCTCTATCTTGGGTAATAATTTAAAAGTATTAATAGTATTCAGTATTCAGGTATAATTCTAGACTTACAAATAGTATAAAACTAAGGTTATGCTAGGTTATAAGAGCATAACCTAAGCTTTTAAAAGAATTTTTATGATTTGTGAATCTGTGGTTATGACACAAAGATGTTTGAAATTTATATAAAATATTATATAAAGCTTTTTCTTATCATGATTCTTATTTATAAACTATATAAATGCAGTAAAATTATACATAAGTATGTGTGTGTATATATACATAGAGGTGTGTGTGTGTATTTAAATATCAAAAAAGGGCAGCTAATACAGTATGGAAGGACAAGAAACTAAAACACAAATTAGGTTTCTCTTTTCACATATTGTGAAAGACAATCATCTGCTTAAGTGATACTGTATGTTCAAGGGTTACTACACAAAAATGCACTGACTGAATTTAGGTCCCTTTCATTGTGAGTATTTTACTAACAATAATATTTAGTCTGAAAAGAAATATAAACAAAATCCTAAGGAACAAGTCTGTTAATTGCTCTTTCCCCAACAGGAGGGGCTTGACCATTTTGTATCTTCACACAGCATTGTAAACCAGGTGCAAGACAGCTAAAAGAAACAATGACTAAATACCACATTAGTTAAGTATCAATTAAATGTAAAGTTTGGAGATAGAATGAATGCTCCCAGGTTCTAATTAGCTTCCACAAAATTGACATTGAAATCTATATTTGCAAACTACACAAAAAAGTGAAATGAATGGTCAGAAGGAAACATGGAAATGTAATGGGTAAAATACATGTTGCCAACATTTACTGTAAATGAAGTAATTGGAATATCACCAGACTATATTACTTACAGAAAATACACAAAAATTGTGCACATTCCAGGTGAAATATGTATATAAGCTATTAATAAAAGCATATACTAACCAGCCACAATGACACTGTCATTACGTGCTGGACCAAATTTCAGTGTCATCTCATGTTTATGTTTATGGACAGCCAAATGATCCTCGTTGGTAAAACGCTGTGGCAAAAAGTTTTAAAATATAGTTAAGATTTTCAATTTGATCAATTTAAGTAAAATGATAAGGAAATTCATTTCCACAACATGTAAAACCACCATTAACAGTGAAACAGTAGTTTGTTAACTATAAAAGAATTTATTATTGTTAGTATAGATAAACACACTAGATTTCAAATAATCATAGAGAAACCCGCTACCCAAGAATAAGCAATACCAATATATTAGTAGTTCACATAACTCATTTGAGAGCATTTTAAAAAAAACCTGAGGCAAAGAAACTTTACATAACTTTCATTTGGACACTAACAATAGACACTATTAATTTTTCTGCTATATCACAGAAATCTTTAGCACATTGTATAATGACTTTTGAAGAACATACTGTATTTACCTACACCTAAGATTACTTACCACTTTTTAAATGAGAATTTTCTTATAAAGATATTACTCCTAGACAAATTAAAAAATAAATCATGTTCTTTAAAATTATTACATTAAAAAAGAATACGTTATAATCCAGCAAAGAAATAGCAACCAGTACAATAAAGCACTATGTTTTAAAATAAAATTTATTCTTAATTAAATTGAAACTTAAAACAGCCAAAGTGATTATTTCATCACTTTGTTTCATACAAAAAGTAAAGCAAAATTATATTTAAAGCTGTCCATCACATTTTTTTCTTCACTCAACTTGGAGAGGTCCTGCATGCCAAAGGTGGCAACATTTCTGACTGCGGCATAAAGAATGTATTATTTAAATATTTCCTGTATTGAATATCAAACTTTATGAAGATGTTCCTTATCAAGGAACATTTTATAACTGAAAATAAAGAGCATTTACTCTTTGTTATTCTATAGCAATGATTTTTTTAAAGTGCTAAACTCATTCTCTAGACTATAACCTGATAAATGTGAGTGATAAAATTATATATATTTAAACTTAGCTCCCATAAACCATCAAAATGGATTCACTCTTTTGTGGGCCATCCTCCCCCTACCCAATTCACCACATCCTTTCACGCAACCAGTAGTAGTTTTAGGGTAACCTTAAAACAATGTAAAAGAAGGATACATTTTTTCCATTATGCCTAATCTTAAAAACCTATGATACTGAATACCTATATCATCCTTAGCCCAGTCCACCAACCCTCAAGTCTGTAAAAGTTAAAACTCCCTCATTGGTGCCCTATTATGCTCTGTACAATGCCTTGTCATAATGTTATCTACTGTGGTCCCTCCAAATCTAGCATATATTAACTATTCAATAATGCTAATTGAAAGAATAAGTTCTTTACAACAAGAGATGAATCTTCAAGACCCATCTAAGAAAACAAAACAAAAACAAATCAAAACCACAGACTATTCATTAAGGTGAACTAAGCTTTAATTAAATTTGGATATATTTTGCTATTGTAATAAGTATGGTTTATCACACAATCTTGAGAATACTGCATACCAATGGAAAATTACCTATTAATATATTACCCCTCTTGAAAACCTGCCTTTATTCCATTGGAGAGTGTTCAGATGCAACAGTATCTTCATCCCTTGACTTGTTCATTCATTTAGTTTTCAATATTTACTGATCACCAACTATAGGCTTTGGGAGTATGATCCTGTTCTTCCCCACTCAGGTGATATATTCCTATTGCTTTAACTACATAAGAATCCCTCCCAAATTTGGGGGAATCAGAAGTAGTGGTCTTCTGAAAGACTGCTGAATAACATAAAGCCCTTGGAAAATGAACACATATGTAGTTTACTGACATTATTTGATTGCTTTTTCATTGTAAAATAGTTTTAAATGTACTGGTCTTACATCCCACACTTAATATCTTAGAAAAAGATTCATTTTTATGTTCCAAAGAACCTAGCAATGTGGTTTCTTCATTGTAGGCAATCACTAAACATTTGCAAAATGTTTTCTCCATTTTGGTAGAGGTCTCAGATTTAAAATTGTGAGGTCAGCATAAATAATAACTTGAAAAGTTTTCCAGGAATTTTATTCTACCAGTGTCTTCCGTTTGGATTAGTTTGACCACAAATATTCAAATCAAAGAGCAACTACATATAGAGTAAATAACGATATGCTCTAATGTACAAAACATGTAAAAATGGCACTAAGCTTAATCCTAAGTGAAAAGGAGCAGCTGGAAGGGCCCTAAAAAATATTCAAGATCATATGGATATCAAAAGGGGGAAAGCAACAAATACAGCCTATAAAAATACTTACAAAGTCTCATGTAGGACCCACAGAACAAATTTACCTAAATGCTATTTATAAAGGGATTGCTGATCATACAAAGGTATTATTTATATGCATGCAAAGACAGCAACACATTCCAATGTGAAGGACAAAATACACTGAAACTGACACTCGCTACAGGTGGATATGACCTTGAGAAAGTTTATTTACTTTTTAATCTATCTGCTTTTAACAAAGAACTTAAAAGACAATGTCAAAAAGGCAATCTTGCCAAAAGGCAGTCACAAGGAAAAGTAATATATATTTGAAACACATTCTTTTTTCAACAAATACTTATAAAACATGCTAAGATGAAAATTTTTTACAAGATCTGTGTAAAATGTTTCCCAAATTAAAAGGTTTATTACAAAAATAAGTTTTGTAGAAAAATTATGATATATCACTAGTAATACCAACATACTGAATTCATAAAATCCCTTTCTTCCAGGCAATTCAAAGCATAACCCCAAAGAAAGATGTTGTAGGTGTGCACAGAAACACAAAAAAGGGTAACCTAACAGATGGGAGGGAGGGAAATCAACTGCTTCTATAATAAATTAATTCAAGCGCTAACATCTGGCAAATCTGCATTTCCAAGGCTTGCCCAGTTGATTCTTACCGAATTAACTTCCTAAGAAATCATTTTATTAATACATGCATTCACGTCCATGATATATTGATTATTAGTCCTATTTAACACATAAATAAGCACATGTAAAGCCATCAGGCCAAAAGCTCATTTTTATACTTCCTTCACAATTGAAGGACTATAGACTCTATTCAACAGAAGGAAGTTCCTGATTAATATACACACACAAACATACGCATACCTTCACTGAACTTCAGACTAAATATAAAATGAACAGATCTCCTTTGTAAAATAGCTTATAATGCATAAACATTCTACAAATTACAGTAAAGAAATTGTTTTCAATGACAACAACACCAAAAGCAATGATGATACCAATAAAATATAAAAGGGTACTGATGTTAAATGAACCTTTCACTAAATTATTTTTACTTTGTCTCTTTTACCACATTCAATGAACATGACTTTAAACCAAGTAAAACTACAGAACCCTTTTTGTGGAATATCCAACAGTTACTGAGGCATATAAAAAAAGACTTAATACCAAGACTCAACAGTTAAAACTCTGCACTGATTTCTATAAGTTTTTCTCTGAAGGGACATTACCAGCAAAATACATTTTAAATTATAAAAATCTATTTGAAAATTTATATTTAACTAAGTCAATTATATATGTTAAAGCTAAAATTTAAATTTGGAATAATGTTATTTACTGGTGACAAAAAATAATTTGCACTGCCCACCACCAAATTTGTGCTTCTAAAACCAATACTTTATAATCTCCAATTTCCTAGGAAATATTATTTAAGTCTAAAGATAGTCTATACCATTTTTGTTCTCAGAAGATTTAACAAATGGATGATGCCAACATTAGCCAGGTCATGTTCTGGTCAATAACAAGTTATGATTATAACAGAGATTATAAAGGAGAATATAAAAGAACAGAGACAAATATCTTTGGGAAGGAAAAATACCTAGGACTGGAATGTTCATGATGAAAGCAGTGCTTAACCTACTGATGACAATTTAAAAAATGGTTTAGCTTTTAAGTCAATTTGGCAAAATCTATGAAAAGCCTTAAAAGTATGTATACATTTTGACCCATTAAATTTTTTTTTAAAATATGCTTTAAGGAACTAATTAGAAATGCATACAAAAGCTTATATAGAAGGACATTGATCACAATGTTGCATCTAATACTGGAATTAATTTAAATGTCCATAAATTAGGAATGGGTAAATAAATTACAGGATATTCTGTGGCAACAGAATACTACACAGAAAAAAAAACCATATTTTCAAAGATTAACACACAAATTGCTCATGATAGATATAATGTCATCTGAATACAAAAAGACTACAAAACTGTCTCAATTTTTTTTTTTAAAGTAAAAGGGGGGCAGGATTTAGGAAATGGACCAAAATGCATTTTATTTTGTCCTTTTAAACTTGCCAACATTTTCTGTGATACTTTTGTAATTATGAGGATATGAAAGTGGTTTGTTAATGTTAAGGAAAAATACACACATGCAAAGTGCTGTATTCAAATAGGCATACCTTGAAGCCTGAGCCTTCTATTTACAGATGTTTCACTATATATGTTACAATATGGTAGGCTTGTGTTCAAACCTAGTTCTAATACCTATTAGTTCTGTGACTGAGAAGTTCATTAATATGCCTTTAATTCAACTACTTGCCTATAAAATGAGTCCAACAGCACCCATTTCATGGGATTGTTGTATAAAATGATATAATCTGCATAAGGTTCTTAGCACAGTGATTGGCTAACTCAAAAAATGTTATCATTATAATTGTTTTTATTATCCCTATGACTACTATATGGACCTTCAATTGTGCCTCTAATCTGTTAATCAAGTTGGTGCACAGATAAATAATAGACATGGTAAACACTTGATACATATTTGGAAGCCCTATTCTGTGGTTCATAGCTAATGTGTGTTTTGTGTATGCATGCAGCATGCATTTCTGAAGTAGAGGTTCTTTTTGTTGTTTTATTTTGAAATACTTTTAAATTTACACAAAACTTGTTAAGATAGTACAGGGAAGTTCCTACACACCCATCACCAGTTTCAATTTCCCCTAATGTTCTCATCTTGCATTACTGTGGAACATTTTGTCAAAAATAAGAAACCAACATTGACAAATTACTACAAACTGCACTCCAGACTTTGGTAACTTTGTTTTAAACTTTAAAAGTATTACCCAATTTATTAAAATATAGGCAAAAGGGGGACGGATGTGGCTCAAATGGTTGGGCGTCCATCTGCCATATGGAGGGACCTGGGTTCGATCCCCGGGATCTCCCGGTAAAATAAAAGCATATATACAGACGGTGCATGGGCTGCCAGGCTCTGTGTGCCAGTGAGCCGCCAGGCCCCGGGAGCCAGGCAGCAAGATGATGACATAACAGGAGAGAGACGCAGGGGAGAGACAAGACGAGATGCTCCGAAAACCAGGAACTGAGGTGGCGCTGGTGGCAAAACACCTCTCTCCTACATCGGAAGTCTCCAGGATCGAATCCTGGTGAAGACTGGAGGAGGAGGAGGATGAGAAAAGATGGCAGGAAACAGACACAGAGAATTGCCCAGCAAATGGACACAAAACCGCAAAAACAGGGAAGGGGGGTTTTAAAATGGATAAAGTAAATAAATCTTAAAAAAAAAAAATATATATATATATATATAGGCAAAAGACTTAAATAGGCATTTCTCCCCTGCGGAAATATAAAGAGACAAAAAGCACATGAAAAAATGTTCAATATCACTAGCTATTAGGAAATGCAAATTAAAACAACCATGAGATATGATCTCACACCACAGAGAATGGCCATTATTAAAAAAACAGAAAACAATAAGTACTGGAGAGGATGTGGAGAAACAGAAACACTCCTTCACTGTTGGTGGGAATGTAAAATAGTGCAGCCTCTGTGGAAGACAGTTTGGCAGTTCCTCAGGAAGCTAAATATAGAACTGCCATATGATCCAGCAATTGCTGTCTACTAGGAATATATCAAAAGAACTGAAAACTGATGCAAACAGACATTTGTACACCAATGTTCATAGTGGCATTATTCACAATTGCCAAAAGATGGAAACAACCCAAGTGTCCATCAACCAATCAATGAATAAACAAATTAGGTATATACATATGATAGAATACTATGCTGCTGAACGAAGAAATGAAATTGGGACACATATGATAACATGGATGAACCTTGAAGACATTATGTTAAGTGAACTATGTCAGACACAAAAGAACAAAAATTGCATGGTCTTACTAATATGAACTAAATAAAGATGGAGAATAAACGCATGGCATTGGTATTGGTTATTAGGAGATAAGAGGAGGGCTGAGTTGTACTGATGCTTAATGCATGTGAAAGTTTTCATTAACTTGACTGTAAAAGTGTGGAAATGGACAGAGTTGATGGTAACACATTATAGAGAGTAGAACTAACACAGCTGGTTTATAAATGGGAATGTGGCTGAAAAGGGTAGTCTAGGGATGTAAATGTCAATTGAAAGAAATCTAGAGAATAATCCAGGAAGTGCGTAACATAGTGAACCCAGAGGTGGATGAGAATTGTGGTTAATAGTACAAATATAAGAATGTCCTTCTATGAACTAGAACAAATAAACATCACTATTGCAAGATGGTAAGAATGTGGAGAAGCATGGGAAAAATACAATTATGGACTATGGTTAACAGCAATACTGTAATAGTCTTGCATCAATGGCAAAGATGTACTGTGTTAATAATAAAGGTTATGGAAAAAATATTATCAAATGTACACTATAGACCAGTTATCAGTAACAGTTTGATGATATTATCTAATAATCTGTAACAAATGTTCCACAACAATGTAGTGCGTTGGTGGAGGAGTATTGTATGGGAACCAGTTAGCTGTAAGATTTTGACAACATTCTTTCATAACTTGTAACACATGTCTCACAGCAATGCAAGGTGACATTGCTATGAGGCATTTCACCTTGCATTGTGGGTTGATGTATGGGACCCCCTCCGTATGATGTTATGCATGTTTGCTTTGTAAGTTCACAACTTTTACTATACACTTACTGTTTATATGTTCATGTATGAAAGATATGTAAATAATAATAATAATGTGGGTTGGGGGGAAAATACACCAAATGTAAGATACTTTGGTTAGTAATTTTGAGAGTGCTCTTTCATCATTTGTTAAAAAATGTTTCACAACAGGGGGGCGGATGTGGCTCAAATGGTTGGGCGTCCATCTCCTATATGGAGGGACCGGGGTTCGATCCCCGGGACCTTCCGGTAAAATAAAGAAAAATACAGAAGGCATGTGGGCACACCAGACCCCACTGAGCCATGCAGCAATACGATGATGTAACAGGAGAGTGACACAAGGGAGAGCCAAGACGAGACACGCTGAAAAAACCAGGAACTGAGGTGGCGCAGGTAGCAGAATGCCTCTTTCCCACATTGCCTCCAGGATCGAATCCCGGTGAAGACAGGAGGAGAAGAATGAGAAGAGACTGCAGGAAACAGACAC
>JAQZBX010104263.1:0-10969 GCA_029593785.1 Cabassous unicinctus | reverse complement strand
CCCCCCCCCCCCCCAGAAATAAAGTTTTAATTTCATCATTTCCAATCTTGATGCCTTTTATTGCATTGTCTTGCCCAACTACCCTGGCTATAATCTCTGGTACAATGTTGAATAGAAATGGTGAGAGTAGACATCCTTGTTTTTTTCCTGCTTTAGGAAGAAAGCTTTCAGTCTTTAACTGTGGGGTTTTTGTAGACACGTTTTATCAGCTTGAGGAAGTTCCCTACTATTTGTTGAGTGTTTTTTTCATGAAAGGGTGTCATATTTTTGTCAAATTCATTTTTCTGCATCTATTGAGATAATCATGAGGGTTTTTCCCTTTATTCTATTAATATGGTGTATTATATTGATTGCTGTTCATATGTTGAACCAACCTTGCACACCAGGGATAAATCCCACCTGGTCATGTTGGATAATGCTTTTTAATGTTGCTGAATTTTCTTTTCTAGTAGTTTTTGAGAATTTTTGTGACTATTAGATATTTTGAGATATTAGTCTGCAGTTATCTTTTGTTATAATATCTTTGTCTGGTTTTCATATCAGGGCAATACTGGCCTCATAGGATGAGTCAGAAAGTGTTCCTTCTTCTATTTTTTTGGAAGAGTTTGCAAAGGATTGGTATTCTTTCTTTTTTAAACATTTAAAACATTTGGTAAAATTTACTAGTGAAGTTATCTGGGCCTAGTCTTTTCTTTGTGAATAGTTTTTTTCCCCTACTAATTCATTCTTTTTACTTGTTATAGGTCTATTAAGATTACCAATTTCTTCTTGAGCCACTTTTGGTATTCTGTGTCTTTCTAGGAATTTGTCCATTTCATTAAGGACAATTTGTTGGCAAACAGTTGTTCACAGTATTTCCTTATAATCCTTTTTTATTTTTATAAGGCCAGTAAATGATATTTCCTCCTTCATTCCTTATTTTAGTAATTTGGGACTTTTACTTCTGGCTCAGTTTAGCTAAAAGTTTGTAAATTTTGTTGATCTTTTCAGAGAACCAACTTTTGGGTTTGTTTATATACTCTATTGCTTTTCTACTCTCTATTTCATTTATTTCTGTTCTAATCTTTATTATTCCCTTCTTTCTCCTTGCTTTAGGTTTAGTTTGTTCTTCCATTTCCATTTAAACACTGCCAATTTTCTTGTTGTGTCCACCTTCATCTCTCAGAACTTTACTCTCATCATCTGCAAAATGCTAAGGCCCGCCTCATAGGAATTTTGTGAGGATAAAATGAGATAATGTAGGTGAAGTGCTTAGCACAGAGCCTGGCAGAGTTAGTGCTCAACAAATGATAATTTCTGTTACTTTTTTTGTGTCAAGTCCTGTACTTGGCACTTTACCATGTAACGCTGCAATTATGCTTCATGATTTCTTGCAAGCATAGAATCAATTGTAAGATTAAATCTTTCTTAATTGTGGCCAACTCAAACACACTTGAAATCTAGTAAATGGTGCAAACCATTTTTTCACTGTTGGCAGCTGATAGTGCTTTAGTCTACCTCAGATGGATACCTGAAAAACTCTGTCTTAGTTTGCCAAAGGCTGCCAATGCAAAAATACCAGAAATGGGTTGACCTTTATAATGGGGATTTATTAGGGGAAAATCTTACAGTTCCAAGGCCATGAAATGTCCAAATCAAGGCACCATCAGAGAAGCTCTCTCACCAAAGTCAGCTACTGGTGATCCTGGCAAGATGGCAGGTTTGCCAGTCTCACTCTACTTTCTCCTTGGGCTCAGCTGAGGACGATCAGGCATCTCTCTCTGTGTCTGTCTCCTTGAGCCTCTCAGGGCTTCTCTGTCTTTCTGCAGCTGTAGGCGAACCTGGAGTCCTCTCTCTCTCTCTCTCTGCTTTCTCCTTTCTATCACATGGCAAGATCAAAATGGCAGCTTCCTTTCTCTGTGTCTCTTTGTGTGTTCTCAGTTTAAATAAGACCCAGCAAAAGGGCAGAAACCCAACCTGAGTCACACCTCACTGAGATAGTCCAATCAAAAGTGATCTAATACAAAGGGTCTCACACCCACAGGAATGGGTTAAAAAACGTAATTTGGGTTTCATAAAAGAACTTCAAACCGTCACACCCTCTTTACCTGCTTTGTTACTCCTGTGTCCCCACTCCCTTTCCCAAGGTCCTGGCTCCATCCTGCTACCACCTCTTTTGGACAAGGCTGGCAATACCCATTGGCCCCTTGTGGTCAAGACCAGTGGGACAGGCTCCTGGCTCTGGAAGGACAGGGCAACTTCTCATTCTTCTAGACCAAAAAACATCTCTATTGCTTCTATCCATCCCCTCCCCTGAAAAAAAAAGCATTATGATAAATGGCCTCCTTTCCACCTGAGATGAAGATGGGGAGGAACAAATGGGTAACTAATGATGCTAAAAGACCCCCTCCCTTCTCTTAAGGAGTGAGGATAGTGAGGAACAAGCAGGAAGAAGGGGACACAGAATCCCATTCTGTCTCACATCCTAGTGGAAATCTTTGCAAACTTTGCAAAGAAGAGTGCTGCTACCTCCCTCCTCGGTGTGTTTCCTGGGGCAGGGAGGCATCAGGGGTCTCTACACACTAGATGGCAGCTAGCCACATGATATATATCTTTCCTAAATATACTCAGCACACGCCAGGTTAGATTTCCCAACATCTCTTGGGGGCCACTGTCCCTGGATCCTCCACTTCAGACACTAAGAGCTCCTTCTCCTTCCATAAGAACACTAGCTGCATTCCTGACAGAAACATCTCCCAGTTCCACAAGCTCAAACTCTGAGGTGTCTGAGCAATGTTTTGTGGGAGGAGACTTGCTAATTCCTGATGTCTTGGAGGGCGCTGCCCACCCCTATCAAAGATTGGAGTAGTCATGGATCCTCTCTCAAAATTTGTGACACACACCCCACATTCTCCTCTTTTCAGCGGCTTGGAGTATCAACAGCTAATCTGATCATTGTGATTATTGCCTTGGGCTGGGAGCATCCCCTATCCTGATTACTTCCATGATGGGTAAAGGTTATTATGATGTACTATGTCAGTGGTCCCCAGACCAGCAGCATCCGTATCCACCAGGGAACTTGCTGGAAATGCACATTCTTAGCCTCACCTCAGGCCTACTCATTTGGAAATTGTGGGGGTGGGGCTCAGCAATGTGTATTTTAACAATCCCTCCAGGTGATGCTGTTGTTCCCTTGAGTTTGAGAACCGCTGCATTATGGATCCAGTTCCCATTTGCCCCTCCACCTGCTCTTTGTAAAGTGGCAAGCATCCTAACCAGTTCACTACAAGATATAGAAATTCTCTCCAGTGGTACAGTAGCTTATGGACTTTCAAATATAGCAAAACCTGATCTCTGAACAGTCAGTTGGGTGCCTTACACAGGTGTCGGTGTTTTTTCCTTTGTGCCTGAGGTACTGTGCTCCCACCACCATCTGCCCATCAGCAGCTGGGAACTTGCTCCTCAGCTTATCTGCAAAGTGGGCAACATTCTGCACATCTGGGCCCTTGCCAAACAGATCCCAGTGGTCAGGAAGGGCTCCCTTCCAAATATCAGGAAGGAAGGTGGGCGATCAGGAGCATCCCCCCCTCATAGCATTATGTGCACGGACTCAAAAGCCCACATATCTGCTCCACCTGCTCTTCTGTAATGACCAGAAAATACCCACTGTGTTTATTAAAGTTCTTTAAATCTCGGTCCAGGGGTTCTTTGGATAACGATATGAAGTGCTTCTCACTTTCTGATTCCTGCCAAGTAAAACAGTTTCCATAACAACCTACTTTCAAGCTCTCTCTTGGGCAGAATGCATCCAAGCGAAGAATGCCTCCCAGCACACCTGTACCATCATGGATGCTGTCTGATTCCAAGTGAGGCTCACTGGGTGTAACAAGTGGCATGGCACCAGTATGATGCCCAGGTGATGACTATCTCATTCTAGAGACAAAATATCAATTAGTTCTAGGCGTTTGGTGTGCTGAATCATTTCCAGATAGGCCACTCGTTTGGGCACTGATTTTACTGAATGCTTGGGATACAACTTTCACATTTTGTCTGACCTTCCTTGGTTATGTTGGGCCAGAGAAACTTAATTAGCTCTAAATCCACTCTCTCTCCCCAAGTATCTAGTATCATGTCATGCATCGCCCATGGTGCCATAAGGTCATATTTCTAAGGCTGATCCACAAGGGCACTATAGGCACCTTATGCAATACCCCCATTAGGGACACATTGTGCCTTAGCTGAAGCCTAATATTCAAGCTTTTTGGAGGCAGTCTTAACATTCCCTACCAGCAGGACTTTTTCTTGCACCACCCACACAGCCTGCAGCTCCAAAGTGTACCACTGCAATGTGCCTCTTCTCCATTAGGGGAAGTGAGATTGGCTTAAATTGATAAAATTCATAGTTGCTCTGTGTATAGGCTATAAGAGTAGTTTAGGCTTGGAGCCATGTCCTTCCTGTTGGGGAAGGTAGCCGCTTTTCCATCACAGATGGCTAATATCCCTTTGCTAGATGTGGTGCTAGTGCCTACTGGGTGGGCTTTATATAGGCCAAAGTCCCTAGATCTCTGTTACTTACCCAATCAATAATAAATACTACTAAGGTAGAGACCCACTAGCTTTGAATTTAGCACTATTAAGGACCTATGTTAGAAAGTTGATGCCCATCTATATTTGGAAGGGAAAGGATTTATCCATGCTATTTCACTTCAGGCTAAAAACTCAAGTTTTCCTAGTTACTCGTGTTGTATGTTTAGTCCATGGATTTTCAAAAGCCCTTGTTTTCTGATAAATGCCTTTATGGATATAACTATTTCTGTGCTTCCCACAAGTTTTGAAAAGCAATGTCTGTACTGCCATTGACTTCCAAATAATTTGCAATTTTCACTTTATTTCCCCCTTAACCCATGAATTATTTATAACATGTTATTAAATATCCAAATGTATGGATATTTATCTTTGTATTGTTGATTTTTAAATTTTATTTCATTGTGGTCAGTAAAAGTGGTCGGTATAGCATAAAATTTTCAAAAATGTATCAAGACAGTCAACTTATATACATGCTCCAGATGCATTTGAAAAGAATGTATATTTTTTAAGTGTTGTGTATAGTTTTACATCTATATACATAAATGCATACACACTGTTTACTTAATCAAGCTTGTTAATATTGCTAATCAACACCTCTTTGTTCTTTTTTTAAAGATTTATTTACTTTTTATCCATTTTAACCCTCCCCCCCCATTTTTGCTGTTTTTGTGTCCATTTGTTGGGCAATTCTCTGTGTCTGTTTCCTGCCCTCTCTTCTCATCCTTCTCCTCCTGTCTTCACCGGGATTTGATCCTGGGAACCTCCGATATGGGAGAGAGGCATTCTGCCCCCTTGCCACCTCAGTTCCTGGTTTTTCAGTGTGTCTCGTCTTGGCTCTCCCCCATGTCTCTCTCCTGTTACATCATCATCTTGCTGTGTGGTTCGGCGGGGCCTGACGGTGCACCTGCAGACCTTCTATATTTTTCTTTATTTTACCGGGAGGTCCCGGGGATTGAAACCAGGTCCCTCTATATGGGAAATGGATGCTCAACCATTTGAGTCACATCCGCCCCCCTTTGAGCCACATCCACCCCCCAACACCTCTTTATTCTTATTTTTTATCTAAGTTTTCCATTTCTGAGAGAAGTATGCTAAAGTCTCCTATTCTGAGTGTGGAATTGTGATTCACCTTTGTAATTTTTGTTTAATATATTTTGAAACTACATCCTTAGATGTGTATGATTTTCTGCCTCCATTATATCTTCCAGGTGAATTGTTCTTTTAATCAATATGCAATTTCCTTCTTTGTCCCTTTTAATGCTATTTCATCTGCTAGTAATAATGCTTACAAGCTTTCTTTTTGTTAGTATATGTCTGACATATCATTTTCTATCCCTTTATATTTTTGGCCTTTCTGTGTTATTTTGTTTTAGCTATTATTTTTCTTCTATACCCATCCATTAACTAGATGTTCTAGTTTGGGTATAGAAGAACCACATGTATTTTTATTACTAATGTTTGGACTTAAATCTGCCTTCTTTTGTGTTTTCTGTTTACCTTGATTTCTCTTTCTTCTGAACCAAAGAAACAGTTTCTTTTTCTCAACTGATTTGAAACCTAAACATTTGGAAAGAAGGAAATAGAGACTCCAAGAGGTGAAGTAATGAATTCAAGGTCACATAGTTAAGTGTAATCTTAGTGATTTGGTGACTTTAAGTGACTTTGCCAAGATTAAAACCCAATTCTGATTGATTTCAAAGCCAACTGTCTCAGATCCTTTCTGGTATGAGGCAGGGCATAAATAAGCAAACTGAAAATCTGAGCTTTTTCTGATTCTGATAATAAGAGCTAAACTTTATTGATAACTGACTATGTGCCAGGGACTATTCAAAGAGCTTCCTATTTTTTATATCTCACTGTCATCGGTTTGCACAGAAAGTAAGCAAAAGGTATCAGTGAGTTATACAGGGCAATGAATGCCTGCCCAGTATCAGAGGCATCCATTTCCTCTACATGGACATAGCAGACGAAGTGAGCACTCGTCTTCCCAAACACACCAGGTAATCTATCAGTTTCTATCAGGGGAGTCACTCATTCTTTAATTTAACCAATATCTATTAAGTACCTACTATGGACTATGCATTAGTCTCTGTCTTCTTAGAGCTTACATTCTAGTGGGGAAGGCAGCTAAAAAAAATTAAAAAAAAGAAAACGGAAAATGAAAAATAAAGTTTTCAGACTGTGATAAGTCCTGTAAGAAAATAGAGTACATTACCATAGAGTGACTGGAGGGCAGGGGTGACTTCACATAGGATGGTAAGGTAAGGATACCCATAGGAGGAGGTCTATGTATATCTACAGGTGGCTACAGATAGTACATTTGTGTGTCTATCTACTATAAAAGGTGGTCAGAGAAGGCCTTTCTGGGGAGGAGACATGGGATCTGAGAAGCTGAATAATGAGAAGGAGCAAACCATGTGGCTATGGGGTGAGGCATTCCAGGCAGAGGAAACAGCACATGCAAGGCCTTGAGGGGGATCTTGGTACGTTTAAGGTAAAGGAAGAAGGCCAGTGTGGCTGAAGGAAAGTGATTAGATAGGGAAAGTGGTGAGAGATTAAGTTAGAGAAGTTGTTAGGTGGGAAAAATTAAACAGGACCTTGTAGGCCATGATTATAAGTTGATTTTGTTCTAAGTCTGATAGAAAGCCACTGGAGGGGTTTTTTTGTTGCCACTGCTGCTGTTTGTTTTTGTTTTGTTTTGCTTTTTCCAAACTTATAGTAGAGAGAATCATATAATGAACTTCAGTGTACCCATTATCCAGCTTCAACAATTATTAACATATTTTGTTTGTTTTGTTTTATCTCTATCTCCCACTCCCTCCAATACATACCGAATTATTAAGCATAACCCAGACATCATATCCTTTCATCCATAAAGACTTTACTATATAGCTTTAAAAGATGAGGATTCTATTTTTTAACATTACCACAATACACTATAGGAATTGGGAGCAGATGTGGCTCAAGTAGTTGGGTGCCCACCTCCCACATGGGAAGTCTTGTGTTTGGTTCCTGGTGCCTCCTAAAGAAAATGAACAAGACAGCAAGCTGATGCAATGGGCTGGGCACGGCAAGCTGACGCAACGATATAATACAATGAGATGATGCAATGAAGAGACACGAGAGACACAACAAGCAGGGAGCAGATGCAGCTCAAGCGATTGGGTGCCTCCCTCCCACATGGGAGGTCCCAGGTTCAGTTCCTGGTGCCTCCTAAAAGAAGATGAGCAGACACAGAGCACACAACAAACAGACACAGAGAGCAGACAGTGAGCACAAACAATAAGCGGGGGGCGGGGGGAATAAATAAATCTTTTAAAAAAATACACTGTAGGAATTTATCCATGGAAATAGTGGAATAGTACGATTTGTATTTAAAAGGTACTTATGGAGAATAGATTATAGGTTCACAAAAGTGGAAGTGAGGACATTAGTTAGGGGGCTACTTGCAGTGGTCCAGGTGACAGATGATGCTAGTTTGGACCAGGGGTAACACTGGAGATGGAGACAAGTATGGCTACTGGGGCTAGAAAATAATAGTATACTATGAAGTTAAGCAATGTTGCAATTACAATGTCCCAAGAGAGTTCCTGCTCCAAGACCACAGTCATCTTTGTCAGCATTATCCAAATCCTTTGATGAGAGAAGATGGTCCCTGAAACTCTACCCTGGAATAGCCAAGGATGGTTGCTCTGCAAGTGGACCCAAACCATCTGGGCTGGAGTATAGATAAATATGCTACCCAAATATGTTTCTACTTCCCAACTTTGAAGTTCATAGAAGATGCTGGTCATGACATGGTAGAGCACTCCTAGCAAGATAAAATACATGGTCTGGTGGTCTGGGGTCCTGCTTATTTGTGAGGCTACTGTAAACCTGCTGAGATCACTGCTCCTGAAGGCCTAAGCCAAGGTGGAAGTGCCAGAATCACTGCTTGCCAGACCAGCCAACAATATTGTAGCCACGGAAAGCCCTAGCTGTGGTCAAGGAAGGGGAAAAAAGATACAAGCTGGGAAAGTGAGGTTAAATGTAAGATCTGATCTGGAGGCTGGAGTAGGCCATAAAATAACATAGGAGGTGGAAGGAGGATGTGAAACAATTCCCAAGGTTAGATGCCAAGAAAGACAACAACAAGTTGGGTAGCAGTATGCATGCTGTGTCAAGGAAAGTAGTTCAGGGTATAGGCTGGAAACCATTCAGGGATGCCAGAGACTGGTTCCAGCTATATGATTTGAGGTTTGGGTGGAGGTGAGGGTGGCTGACACTAGGAATCCTATCAGGCAGGATGAGACACTGGCAGATATTCCTCCACTTGTCTGCCATTTTTGGGGTTACAGAGGAGGGTACGTGTCTCCTGAGCGTCCTAAATTCCCGGGCCCTTCCAAGCATAGCCAGCAAAGGAAAAGGATAAACAGTTGTGGGTATCAGTTGTGTATGGACATGATGTCCAGTCTTTGGTTATCTTATAGGAATCCTAGCTCTCTGGTTTTGTCCTTTATACATAGTGATGAGAGAGTTTAAAGGGTGTGTAAATCCTCACCTATTTTTACCAAAGATTTATGTCAATACCAGTTCAGAGTGTGCATGATTCTGGCCCTAGCACAGAGTATCAACACACTTCATATGAACTTGAACCCAGGAAATGAGGATGACCCAGTGCCTCCCAGTCCTGGGAAGAGGCAGCTTCTGGGGAGATATGCTCCAAGAATATCTCCCCAGAAGCCACATACTTGGCCAGCATTCCAGTCACTAGCAGTGTTGGCTGGGCAGCTGCCTGAGTGGTCCACATTAAGTGCTGACAACAGTAGGTCAAGGTGAAAGCCATTGCCCTACAATGGGGAACATGGGGAATAAGTGACCACAAAGTCAGCAACTTATCCTTGTCCTACTCAGGGCCTCTAGGGAAGGATTTCATGTATAACAGGCCTCTTGATGGGGCTCATCATAGTGATGATGATGATTATGATGATACTGATGTGATGGTGAACACTTATTGAACACTTATTGAGTGCCAGACACTGTACTGAGTGCTTTACATGCATTATCTCACTCGTCACAGCAACCCTAAGTGGCTCTTATTATTGTCCTTATTTTACAGCAAGGAAACCAAAATTCAGAAATGTTAAGTAATTTATCCAAGATTACCAGCTAATAAATGGATGATTGCCTAAATTCAAATCCAGACCATCTGAACTAAAAGCTTGAGCTCTTAACCACCACTAAGCTGCCTGTATATTATATTCATAATATAACAAGTTTGGGGCAGGGCATCAAATAAGGCCTTCTGGAATAGATCTCTTTAGATACAATTGCATAACTTTTTGGAATATTCTATAGCCTAGATTGACAAACAAGTCTTGAATGTGAAAATGGACAGGCATGAAAATAGGATGGGGGAAAGAGCAGGCCTAGGGATTCAAATCTCCCATGACACAGATCTGCTGGTGCCTCTCAATGTGCATGCTTGGCTGTGAGTATTAGGTGGTGGGCTCAACCAAATTCATGTCCTCTTTTCAGCTGTGAGAATGACCTAGGTAAGAGTCCTAGCTATGCTATAAAATAGTTGTCTCCAGTTCATATTCTAGCCATATCCAATGGGCACCAATTTGATGAGCTTTCCCACTTCCAACATGAGACAGGTCATGTGTAGGAGCCCAGTCAAACCCTTTTAAAAGGGCACAATTCTAGGGAGGCCTTGGGCAAGATGGTGGAATTTCCATACATAGAGGGCATCTGCCTCCCCTTCAGCTCTTAGTAGCAAATAACCTTTCATAGGGATTGGTACATCCCCACTTCATTTTTTCCAGGAACCCAGAATAACCACCGTGCATGGTAAGAGTTCCTGATCAAGCGCATGGAAAAAATAACAGTGATTTGGCTGCACTTGTCAAGCTAGAAACCCTTCAGCTCTGTCCCCAAACTGTAAAAGTCGAAAATATAGCTGCATCACAAATCCAGGAGCATCTGTCATCCATGAAACCATTCTCATGGAGGTTAGTATGGAGGTTAATGGAAGTAACCATTCTGTGTGATTTGTAATATTCACCCCTTACCTCCACCCTGGCATTTCCTATTGATTCTCAAACTAATCTGGTTAGAAGCCCACAGTCCACCATCTAATAGAGTATTGTCACATGCTCTATCAGTGAGCTTGGTAGGTACACATTTATCTGCCTCTAAGGTACTTAGGATACTAACTAAGAACACAACCTTCCAGGACAGTAGAATTTTTCAGAATAAGTTGAGTAGCAGAAGAATTGTGTCTGCACTGAGATTTCAATTATCCCACACATTAATATACTAGGGCCCATATTTCAATAAGACAGCATGATAATGATAAATATTATTTACCAGTTCTTTCTAGCTTCAGGCACATGGTAGAATTGCACTTCCCTATCCCCCC
>JAQZBX010104262.1:0-10969 GCA_029593785.1 Cabassous unicinctus | reverse complement strand
AAAAAAAAAACTAGAAATTGTAGACAAGGTGGACAAATTCCTGGGAACACATGAATAATCTACACCCACTTTAGAAGAAATAGATGACCTCAATACACTAATCACAAGGGAAGAGGTTGAAGCAATCATCAAAAACCTCCCAAAGATGAAAAGTCTGAGAACAGACTGCATCACAGGTGAATTCTGCCAATCATTTAAGGGCCATCTACTAACTATCTTGTGCAAGCTCTTCCAAAAAATTGAACAGGAGAGAAAGTGACCAAACTCATTCAATGAAACCATCACCCTAATATCATAACCAGATAGAGATACTAAGAAAAAAAAGAAAATTATAGACCAATATCTCTAATGAATATAGATGCAAAAATCCTTAACAAAGTACTTGCAAACAGAATCCAAAAACACATTGAAAGAATTCTATACCACGATCAAGTGGGTTTTCTTCCAGGTATGCAAGGGTGTTTCAACACGAGAAAATCAATTAGTGTAATAAACAGCTTTGATAAATTGAAGAAGAAAAAGCACATGATCCTCTCAATTGAAGCAGAAAAGGCATCTGACAAAATACAGCAACCTGTCTTGATAAAAGCACTCCAAAAGATAGGAATAGAAGGAAGGCTTTCTCAATATGGTAAAGTGCCTATATGAAAAACCTACAGCTGATATTATATGCAATGGTGAAAGACTGAAAGCTTTCCTGCTGAGATCAGGAACTAGACAAGGATGACCACTGTCACCATTATTATTCAATATTGTGCTAGTACATCTAGCTAGAGCAATTAGGCTAGACACAGAAATAAAAGGCACCCAAATAGGAAAGGAATAATTAAAATTTTCATTATTCACTGATGACATGACCCTATATCTAGAAAATCCTGAAAAATCAACAACAAAGCTACTAGAATTGATAAAGAGTTTCAGTAAAGTGGCAGGATTCAAGGTTAATATGCAAAAATCAATAGCATTTCTATACATTTTTGATGTGCAATTTGAAGAGGAAATCAGAAAATAAATTCACTTCTAATAGTGGCTAAAACAATCAAATTCTTGGAATAAACTTAACCAAGAACATAAAGGATTTGTATTTGGAAACTACAAAACATTGTTAAAAGAAACCAAAGAAGACTTAAATAAATGGAAGGACACTCTGTGTTCATAAATTGGAATACTAAATATCGTTAAGATGTCAATTCTATCGAAAATGATTTACAGATTAAATGCAATCCCAATAAAAATCCCAACAGCCTTTTTTGCAGAAATTGAAAAGCCAATAATCAAATTTCTTTGAAAGGGTAAGGGGCCCTGAATAACAAAAAATATATACAGAAGAACAAAGTTGGACGACTTTCTGTTCCTGACTTTAAAGCATATTACTTAGATACAGTGGTAAAAACAGCACAGTACTGGCGTAAGGACAGACAGATTGACCAATGGAACCAAATCGAGAACTCAGAAATTGAACCTCACATCTACACTCAAGCAATTTTTGTCATAGTTGTTAAATCCAACCAGCTGGGCCAGAACAGTTTATTCAACAAATGGTGCTAGAAGAACTGGATAGCCATATCCAAAAGAAAGACCCCTATCTCACACCTTAAACAAAATTTAACTCAAAATGCATCAAGGACTTCAACATAAAAAAACAACATCCATAAAACTGCTAGAGGAAAAGAAAATGTAAGAAAACATCTTTAAGAACTTGTGGTAGGTGGTAGCTTCTTAAACCTTATGCCCAAATCATGAGTAACAAAATAAAAAATATAAAAATGGGACCTCCTCAAAATTAAACACTTTTGTACCTCAAAGGATTTTGTCAAAAGGGTGAAAAGGCAGCTGACTCAATGGGAGAAAATATTCGTTAAGGTTTTAATATCCATGGTATATAAGGAGATCATACAACTCAGCCTTAAAAAGATAAAGTTTCCAATTAAAGAATGGGCAAAATTCTTGAAAAGACAACTGTCCCAAAAAGAAATACAAATAAGGAAAAAATACATGAAAAAATGTTCTACATCACTAGCAATTAGAGAAATGCAAATCAAAACTATAGTGAGATATCATTTCACACATATTAGATGGGCCACTATTAAAAAGTTGGAAAACTGTAAATGTTGGAGAGGATGTGGAGAGATAGGAATGCTTATTCACTGTTGGTGGGAATGTGGAAAGGTAGAGCCACTGTGGAGGACTGTTTGGCAGTTCCTAAATAAGTTGAATATAGACTTGCCATGGGACCCTGCAAAACCTATGATAGGTATATACTGAGAAGAACTGAGAGCAGTGAAAAGAATAGATATCTGCACACTGGTGTTCATGGCAGCATTATTGATGTCAGCCAAAAGTAGGAAACAACCTAAGTGTCCATCCACTGATGAATGGATAAACAAATTTTGGACTATACACACAATGGAATATTATGCAGACATTAGAAGAAATGAAGTTGTGAAACATATGACAACATGGGTGAACCTGGACGAAATCATGTTGAGTGAAGCAAGCCAGACACGAAAAGACAAATATTGTATGATTGCCTTATTATAAACTAAAGAAATTATATAAAATATAAATATATTTTGTGAAATATTAATATGGGTAGAATTACATATAAAAGACCATTTTTCTTTGAAACTGAACAAATGTAAGTTAGTACTACAAAATGTTAATATCAGACAAAACCAAAACATTATAAGTGAAGGAGATCAGACACAGAGTACTACAGATTGTATGATTACATTCATATAAAATGTAAATATAAATCAATTTATAAAGATGAAAGGAGATTAGCGGTTATGTAGGTCTGAGGAAAGAATGCTAAGGGGTATAGAGTCTTTCTTTTTGGAGTAATGACATTTTTCTAAAATTTTTTGAGATGATGAATGCACACCATTGTGATTATACTAAAAGCCATTGATTATACACTTTGGATAAAATAGCTATAAACAGCAGCTATGTATAGAAGGGGAAGCATAGAGGGATTGAGAGTTGAGGAATTTTCTTGTTTGCCTGTTTGTTTGTGTTTTGGTTATTATTATTATTGAAATAATGAAAATGCTCTAATAATGATTGAAGTGATGAATGCACTTCTATGTCATTATATCAAATACCATTGATTTTACACTTTGGAAGAATTGTATGCTTTATTGATGTTTATCAATAAATTGAGTTGTTTAAAAAAAAATAACTACCTCCAGTACAGTTAATTATATGTGAAATTATAAATTCCATTATGACATTTTATTTTTGTTAAGTAATTCCATTTTTTAATTCTTATTGTTTCTAAAATGCAAAGGCATAAAAATAATGATGAAACTGTGGTGGTGGACATAAAATGAATAAAGATATAATTTATAACAAGTATAACAAAATGATAGGTAACCAAGGGTTATAAGAACTGTGTATGTGTATACTATTGAAGCTAATTTGGTATCAAATCACATCTGATATTTATAGAACAAGAATGTTAAATATTTTGTTTGTTGTTGCTTTTTATATAGTTTTTTAATTTTTTAAAAAAGATACATAGATTACAAAAATCTTACATTTAAAATACATGGGAGTCCCATATGCCCTGCTCCCAACCCCTCCCACACTTTCCCACATTAATTTCATACTTCATTAGTGTGATATATTTGTTACAATTTATGGACACATTTTGGAGCATTGGCACGAAACATGGATTATAGTTTACATTATAGTTTAAACTCTTTCCTGCACAATTTGTATGTTATGACAAGATATATAATGGCTTTTATCTGTCATTGCAGTGTCATTCAGGACAATTCTCAAGTCCTGAAAATGTCCCCGTATTACACCTGTTTTTCCCTTTCCCTCCCCTCATAACCTCCAGTGGCCACTGCCTCCACATCAATGATAAAAGCTTTTCCATTGCTAGAATCACAATAAGTATATAGTAGAATACTAATAAGTCTACTCTAGTCCATTGTTCATTCCTCAATCCTGAGGATTCTGGGATGGTGATGGCCACTCAACCTCTAATTGAGAGGTTGCTTAGATCCCATGTGGCAGATGAATGGGACTATCTTGCTTGCAATTGTAGGCAATCTGTTCCTTGGGATGGTTGTTGTCCATTATCTCCTTGTCCTGGGTGAGTCCAATAAACTGTAGAGTAGGTGTTGCAACTCTGTTAAGATTCAGGGCCCAGCTGGCACATGGAAAGCCCAAAGATTTAAGTCTCTTGGACATACACCTATGATGTTAAATTTTACCCTATGGTAATCACAAAAACAATTCATGAAAGAGATATGCAGAAAAAGTGAATTAAGACTCAAAATGATATAATTCAAAAAATCAAGTAAATATGAATGTAAACAAAAATGGAAGAATTGAGGTTCAAAAAAAAAGGAAAGGTATAAGGCATGCAAAGTCCAAATTGCAAAATGACAGAAGAAAGTCCTGAATTGTCATTAGTTCCTTTAAAGATAAATGTATTAAAGTCCCAGTCAAAAGGCAGAAATTGGCAGAATGGATAAAACATCTTGACACAACTATATGCTGCTTATAAGAAACTCATCTTAAAATCAAAGATACACATAGGTTGAAAGTGAAAGTATGGAAGAAATATCACATGAATAACAACTGAAAGAAAAATTGTGTAGTTATAATAATATCAGGTAAAATAGGCTTTAAGTAAAAGTAAACTCTCATGAGAGACAATGAATGTCAATCTATACAGATAAAAGTGGTCAATTTAACCAAAAGACATAAGAATTACACACACACACACACACACTCACACAATGACAAAGCCCTGAAATACATATAGCAAATAGTGACAGATTTAAAGGTAGAAATATATGGTTTTCCATTAATAGTATAAGACTTCAATACACCACTTTGAAAAATGGATAGAGTTGAGGAAAAAATATTGAAGCATTGCTACTAATCAAAATCTATAATTGACCTTATGCTTTACATTTTGTGCTGGACAGTTTCTTGGCCTTGACAAAAGTATAGTATAATTGCAGTATCATACAGAAGCATGTAACTGCCCCAAATATGCCCTGTGTTCCACCCATTCATCCTTCCCCCTCCCTTTTGACCCTCTTGTAACCACTATCTTTATATCAATGTTACAAGTTACTCCTTTAACACAATATAAAAATTATGATAACAATAAATCTACTTTAGTCCATGGTTACATTCCTCCCTTATGTTTGTGCATTCCTCAATATTGATGGGTTTGGGAGGATGTCTGCTGTGACTGCTTCAGACTGAGTGAAGTCTTAGATATTTTGTGACAGATGTAAGGAACTATTTTACTTGCAGTTGTAGATGCTCCATGTTTGGGGGATAGGAGTTGTCCATCATCATCACTTTGTTGTCAAGAGCAAGCCCAAAGAACTGGAGAGTAGGAGTTGGTGGCTACTCTGCTGGGATTCCAGGCTCAACTGGCATATGTACAGTCTGAAGATTTAAGTCTCTGAGAAATATACTTAACCGGTACATTGAAAATTATAGGTTCAAATAAAAAGAGTCAAAGAATCATTATTAAGGGATTTATAAATGAATATAACTATATTATATTGGGGAAATGGATTGTCATATATTTCCAAATTGGTCCTGCCTAAGGGGTGTTGATTTGATGGGGCTGTGTGCCTTGCCTCAGGTGTCAGTACTAAATTCCAAGTCCTCGATATCAATGCTTGTATTAATACATATGAACCTTATTTCCATGAAAAGGAAACTTAGTCTAATTACAATTAATGCCTACATGTTACCTCCTGAAAACCTCCTTGTTACTCGAATGTGGTCTCTCTCTAAGCCAAACCCAGCAAATAGATTCACTAACTACCCCCAACATGGGACATGACTCCTGTGGATGAGCCTCCTTGGGACTGAGGGATTATTACCAAGGGCTAACCAGCAATGCATTTGGAAAAATACCTTGACAAAAAGGAGGAAACATTAAATAAAAAGAATTTGTATGGCTAAGAGATATCAAAGTTAGTCAGGAGGTCATTGTGGTGGTTATGCTTATGCAGGTCTCAGAAAGATTTCACTTACTGCCACACTAAACAAAGTCTAAGCATTGCTGTCAACAGTTCCTGTCATATTGGGCACCAATGCTAGAAAGTTCAATTCTAAACACTATAAAATTAAAAGTCTGAAAGTCTTTTTCAAAGATAAACTGTGCTCATAACATCTGAAAATACATTTCTATCTTTAATATCAACCCTGGTAGCATTATAAATAAAGAGCCTTTATGAAATAAATAAGAAAGGTGAAAGAATGGACAGAAATTTGTGGTGTGATATCGTATTAGGGAAAGGAGAACTGGATGGATTAATAAGTGGAGATAAAATACTTATCAGAATTATTTCAAGATATGATATTCTATATATACTGATAAAGCAAATAAACCATTCCTGATGAGATTCTGTTCTTAATCTAGATTTGAATAAGAATGTTGTCATCACCATCTTTGGATAATCTTAATACCTGAGTGATCAAAAATAACAGTTTGAGAACTTCTAGGATGGCATTGCTCTGAATTCCACAAGCAAATATATAATTAGCATGAACAAGCAGTACCCTTAAAAACAAGTTAGGTGTTAATAATAGGGTGGTATATGGGAATCCTGTATTTTATGCATGATTGTTCTGTAAATCCACAACTTCTCTAATAAAGAACCACAATGCAAAAAAAAAAAACAAGTTAAAAATACATATGCATCCTCAATTTAAGTTCTCACACCCTAAAATTAAAAATCTTCTAAGTAAAAGCAAAAAATGTTTTGCTTTTTGTTTGTGATGACCCTAAAAATTTTGGGAGGTGGCAGTATGGAAACACTGGTAGAGAATATAAAACATCCAGATTTTGCTTCCAAGTAGAAAATGATGATAGAAAATAAATAGTGGAAAGACAGCCATTGAATCAAATATTTCCATGCTACAGTAAAATTACATAAAATTTAAACTGGAACATTGTTAGATAACACATTGATAAGTTCTGTCAATTAGCAATAGGAGAAAGAAGCATATCTTTATTTGAAAAACTCATTCATTTTAATTAAATGCTAAATATAAAAATCAAGAAAATATTTTGGATGTTTTTCCAGCTATCCCTTTTCCAATGGTTTCTGCATGTCCCTGTTTTTCAGGCTATAGATGAGAGTATTCAGGGTGGAGGTAATACAGTGTAAAGCACAGATGTCAAAAATTTCAGTGAATATGAAAATTTGAAATTGTTTGCTCTATATGTAGTAAACCCAGAAAAGAAGAACAGCTTCACCATGATGAGGCAGGGTAGGCAGGTCTGCAAAGTTTTTATTCTGCCCTTAGCAGATGGGATTCTTAAAACAGTGAGAAATAATGTGAACATAAAATATGTTCCCCAGAACAAGAAAGTGTAAGCAGTGATGAAACATCACAGAAGATCTGACACACTATGTTGGGCTCAGCAAACCTGACAGAGAATGCACCTGTTACATGAATGGAGCCATAGACACATGCACTGAACCACTATACTTTCACCATCTGCACATAGGTTCCTCTATGCATGATGCCCTAGTAGTGCAGAGGATGGCAGATGGCAGCATAGTCATCATAGGTCATCACTATAAGCAGAGCAATCTCTGTACCAGTAAAAACAACAACAACAACAAACTTGTGAGACACATCCTAGGAAGGAGATAGAATGGCTATTGGTAAGAGAGTTCATGATAGAGTTGGGAACAGTGGTAGAGATATAGAAGATATCAATCAAGGACAAATTCTTCAAGAAGAAATACATGGCAATTTGGACATGATGGTCAATGGTTGTGATGGTGACAAGGAGGAGACACCCCATCATTGCTGCCAGGTAAATGAAGAAGAGTGTGGCAAACAGTCTCTGTAACATTCAGTCATCAGTGAATCCCATGAGCAAGAATTGCATTATGCTGTTCATACTGGTAAATATCTCAGTCATTCTGGTTCTTTAGAAAATAGAAAAGCAAAACAAAACAGTGTTCTCATTCACAAATTTCATCTGTTCTCTTCTGCTAGTGCCTTCATACTTTCTGTTATGAATAGTGTGCTTAGAGTTATAGGCCAATATGGAAAATTCCATAAGTGAAATAAATTTTCTTTTAAATATGTAAAGTGAGTTATAACAATATGAATACTAATAAATCTGCCCATAATTTGAACATAAACAGCAAAAGGCTACTTCATTTGATGTACTTTTGAAATATGGTTGACAGAGGTAATGGTTTTGGAGCATTCTATGAATATACCAGACCAAAATTTCTTTACTAAAATGAACAAAATATGTTCTTTTTTCCTAATATTAATTTTTCTTCTTCAAAAAATCCTTAGATACATGTGGCACTGCTCTTAGCACCCAGCAGAAAATATTTCAATTTCCCCAAAAGAAGGAAATCTTTTAATATTTCAGATATGCAGAAAATGATGCAGGAAAATTGACTTACAAAGTAATGAAAACATATAGGTTTATCTTTTGGTAAATCCATCCTTAAAATCACTATACATTGCCTGGATTTATATAAACTGTATGTACCTGTATATATTTGCACACATCTATACAATATAGTCATCTATAAATGAATTATATGTTCATGTGTGCGCTTACATTTGAAAGTGCTGTTGGAAAAAATTTCCAAGTTTAATATCTAATACCACTCTTTTCTTCCCTTAAAAGTGTGGTGCGCTTTGTTCTCTTTGAGCTACAATGGTGGAATTAGTATTTTGAATACTAAGTGAAAACAGCAGTATGAGAGGTTGTGAGGATCCTGATCAGAAATTTTTATGGCATGTAAATAGAAATATGATTCACCTACTCAGTGAAAAAATAAAGAGAAATCAGATAAATCAGATTGTTATATACTAACCTGGTAAATTGTACTGAAGTGAATTGATTTGAAAATTATCCTAAGTATCAAGCATGGAGTCTTGAATAATAAAAACAGAGAGGCACAGCCATTTAATCAATTCCCACACTTGAGAAAGATTACAGACCAAGAGCACCTTGAATGAAGGGCACGTGAGAGCCCCTTGGGGAAGGACGCCCTACAATACCAAAAATTTCTACTTTTAAACTTCCTCACCCAAAGGGACTTACAATGTTTTATGAAGTTGACTGTTCATTGGGTAAAAGGAAGTGATCAGATGTTTTGGAGATTACTAAACACTGGCTCAAAAGTGATAATTCTAGGATGCCCAAAACGTCACTCTGTTCCACGAGTCAGAGTAGGGGTTTATGGAGTTCAGGTGATCAATGAAGTTTTAGCAGAGTTCCATGTTACTTTTTGTCCACTGTGTGCCCAGACTCATTCCTGTAGTTATCGCCCCAATTACATAATGCTTAATTGGAATAGATATATTCAGCAATTGGCAGAATCCCAATATTGGTTCCCTGGCTTGTGGAAGGAAGGCTATCATGGTAGGAAATGCCAATTGAAAGCCACTAGAACTGCCTCTACTTAGCAAACTAATAAATTAAATGCAGTCCCAAATTCCTGGGGGATTGAAGTGGTTAGTGCCACCATTAAGGACTTGAAGGATGTAGGGGTGGTGTCAATGTCAAAAAGAGATGCTGACAGAAGTCTTTTGTAGATCCATATTGAAGAATCAAAGTACAGACCCTTAGGCTTTTGGAGAAAATCACTGCCATCTTCTGCAGATAAATACTCTTCTTTTGCAAAAATTCTTTTGACTTGCTGCTGGGCCTTATTAGATAATGGACCCTTAACCATGGGCCACCAAGTTACCATAAGATCTGAGTTTCCCTTCAAGACCTGGTCTTATACACCAAACCATAAATTTGGGAATGCATATCAGCATTCCATCATAAAATTGAAGGAGTCAATATGAGCTAGGGATTTGAGCAGGTCCTAATTGAAAAATTAAGTTTACATGAAGATGTGGCTCAAATGCACATGACCCTTACTCCTGCTACATTACCTTCTCTTTCTCAGTCCACATCTATGACCTCTTGGGGAATTCATTACCATAACTTGAGACCTGGTTTACAGATGGTTTGCACAATATACAGGTACCACTTGAAAGTAAAGAGTTACAGCACTACAGTCCCTTTCTGGGACATCCCAGAGGGACAGGAGGGAAGAGAAATCCTCTCAGTGGGCAGAGTTTTGAGCAGTGGACCTGGCTATTCACTTTGCTTGAGAGAAAGAAATGACTTGAATTGCATTTGTACACTGATTTAATGTCTGTGGCCCATGTTTAGGCTGTATGGTCAGGGATTTGGAAGGGATATGCTCAAAAAATTGATGCCAAAGAGGTCTGGGGGAAAGATATGGGGATAGACCTTTCTGATTGGTAAACATCATGAAGATATTTATGTCCCATGTGAATTCTCATGAGAGGATGACTTCAGCAGAGGAATATTTTAATAAACAACTGGATAAGATGAACTGTTCTGTGGATACCAGTCAGAATCTTTCCACAACCACTTACATGGGCTCATGAACAAAGTGATGATGATGGTAGGGATGGAGGTTATTCATCAGCACAGCAACATGGACTTCCATTCACCAAGGATGATTTGGCTACAGCCACTGCTGTATCTAACAGTCCTCAATATGGCACCATACACTGAGGTGGTAAGATTACTGCCTGATGGCAGATTGATTACACTGGGCCACTTCCAGCATAGAAGAGGCAGTATTTTTTTGTAACTGGAATGGACACATATGCCAGATATGGGTTTGGACTTCCAGCATTGAATGGTTCTTCCAAAACTACCATCCATGGACTTACAATTATTCACTTTCATGGTATTCCACACAGCATTGCTGCTGATTAAGGAACCCACTTCATGGCAAATGATATACTGGAATGGCACATGCTCATGAAATTCACTGGACTTACCATTTTTCCCATCATCTTGAAGCAGTTCAGTTGAGAGAAGGATGGAATGATCTTTTGAAGACGCAACTACCTGCCAACTGGGTGGCAATAACTTTCAGGGCTACACCTAGGGGCCTGC
>JAQZBX010104261.1:0-10971 GCA_029593785.1 Cabassous unicinctus | reverse complement strand
AAAAAAAAAAAAGTCAAATAAAAGAGACAAAGAGAGAAAAGCACCTACGGTTTCAGAAACTAAACAGTGACTGGAAACGTTTGTTAGAGTAATTTCAGATAAATACAAGAAATAGAAAGACAGATTGTTAGATAAGTGAGTAAATACTATTTTATATGCAGACACACATGCACACACACACAATAAGGTTGCACACCAATGTCATCCCTAGCTCTGGGGAAATCTACTCTCACCCCAGACTGGTTGCAACGAAAATCAATATACCAACAACATAGTAGATTTAATAACTTAAGACTCAGTTTTCCTTAAATCAGTGAGATAAGGTTGATGCTCAATGATAAGTTTTATATTTACTCTGGGCTTGCCTGGTTTTTTTCCTAACCTTCAGCAATAATGACAGTATAAAGCACTAGTTAAAAGTATGGATTCTTGAACCAAATTCCTGGTATTCAATACCATCTCTGCCAGGGTATTAGGTATAATACCCAACACTAATTACTAATGTTCTCTAATTCTCAGGGGTTTTAATCGGTAAAATAAGGATGCTGATAATAGTGCTTTGGTCTTAGGTTTGGTTGTTGTGAGGAATAAATGGTGTAATATATAGAGGGCACTTAGGTTCACGAGTGAGCACCTAAGCAGTTATTAACTGCTGAGTTACCTTGAGATCTGATTAAGAAAGATTAAGAAGGCAAGAAGGGACTTTGCAGTCCCGCAATTTGGGTTATTTAAACTCTGCTGAAATAGACATTAAAATCAAGGATGCAATACTCTTGAGGGTTTTCTAATAAGAATTAAAAGCCCAAGGTTTATGACCCTTGGCTATAGAAAAGAAAATATCTACATTTTTAATGGTATTTGAATTTTTTTTTTTTTTAAAGATTTATTTATTTTATTTATCGCCCCCCCGTGCCCATTCGCTGCGCGTCCTCCCCGTGTTTGCCCATCTCCCCCTTGCTGTGAGGTCCCGCCGCATCAGCCCACGGCACCGCGTGAGCCGGCCTGCCCTCACAAGGAGGCACCGGGAAGTGAACTCAGGGCCTCTCACATGGTAAGCGGGCGCTCTATCCACTGCGCCACACCCACCCCCCGCCGTGAGGTTGCTGCATCAGCCCACCGCACCGCCCAGGCCGGCGTGCCCTCACAAGGAGGCCTCGGGACGCGAACCCGGGCCTCCCATATGGTAAACGGGGGCTCTATCCACTGAGCCACACCCGCTTCCCTTGAATTTTTGATAGTCCTAGATTTGAGTTGAACAACTGATTTTACCCTGGAATACATTTCATTTTCTTAAAGGGATCTTTAACTGAATAATACTGTATAGTGTTCCCTAAAGAATTCAAGATGCTTTGTGCTCCAAAATCCAATCCACTTACCTGTGAAGCACTAATCTTGATCACTAAAATCAAAGAAGAGTTGAATAAGAAAGGTTTTAATGTTTAATCCCAACTCTAACATTTTTAAGATTCATTTTCTTAAAATTTCAGCACTACCACACATGCTTTCCAATAGATTACAATCAACTCCTGGATCCCAGGAAGTAAACCAATACTAAGAGGATTCTTTGAAAAATAATTTTAAATAATTATAAAGATTAAAGGAAAAAATAAAAAACATCGTGTAAAACTATGGGAAATTTGAAAACTACGAATAGAGGAATTTGGTAGTCACCCAAAGTTTCTAAGAAACTGTAAATGTTGGATTATTCCCCAATTTCAATACATTGTGATAGTAAGATGATTAACCTAAATTATAAATGATCCTAGGAGAGAGACCTTCAAGCCACAGATTTCTACATCCCATTACACTCTGAGAATATAAAATAGGTTGTAACGTTTCAGGGCCACTCACCTACTGTTGCTTATAATAGTCTCAAACAGAAGGCGCTAACTTGAAAGACTGAGGCAAGAGAGATCTTAAAAAATCATTCTAAACAGCCTTTATGACAGTATATAGGTATATCCTATATATAGTGTGTGTATATATGTATCTGTAAACCCTCAAAATTAAAGTTATTAAAACTATCATGTAATGGTTGTTTTAATTTGTAAACATAATCATCAGGAAATCATTTTAGGTATATCTGTTCACAAAAAAAAAATTTCTTTAGGTCACCATCCCACCATGGTAAGTACAATAGAGTGACCATAAATTAATCTACATAGGGAGAGGGTGCTTGTGAACTGGCAGGTCGAGACTATTACAGAGCCTCAAACTCATTGTTTTGAATATGAGAAACCTAAAGTCAGCAAAGAGAAGGGACAAACACTCCTAGAGACTGTTTAAAGTATGAAAAACAAACACCAATTTATTTGGGATCTCCTACTGACATTTAAAATGTATTCAGTATTTGCATTCCACTTTGTAGTATAGGATGCTGATTTTAATATAAAAGTTACTTAACTATTCCCTCCCTCCAAGCTGTTGAGTAAAACGAATGCTCAAGGAAGATGCACCTAGTTTATCCAGGGACTTTAATTATTCTCCAGCATGCAGCAATATATTGCTATGGGTACTGTAGTTTGAGAGACAGAAAAATAAAAGGTGTAGATTGGTGATTATACCACGCCTTCACTGTAAGACTTGACCTGGGAGAGTCTGTGATGTGGTTTATTTATTTCTCTGCTTGATGTGGTTTTGAATAAATCTTTGAAACCAGTTGAAATTTTTCTTACCGTAAAGATTTGGCTTGAATTCTATCCTTTTTAAAAATGTTTCCTCCTATGGTTCTTTCTTCTAGACTTTCAGTATGTTGTAACTTCTATATGTAGCATTTATCACACTTTGCCTTACATTGGAAAAAATATCTGTATCTGTCCTCTCTACCTAGCTGCCAAATAGCAGAAATCACACTTTATCATTATATCCATGATAGCACCTAGTCCAATACTTTGCATATAGAATGTATGTTATCTAGGTTTTTATGTGTGACTGTGAGAAGTATATGTGTGTATATAAATATATAAATATAAATTTTTACAATTAATTGCCTATAGTGTCATTCTTTCTTTAGAATTCAGAACTTGATTGGAATTCTGGAATTTTAAGATGCCATCTTCTAAAATCTAACATCTCCTGATGTGGCAGTTTGGCATTGTTTATGAATTCCAAAAATAGATATTGGATTATGTTTGTAAACTGGTCTGTTGGAGGTTTCACTTTTACTTGATTAAATTATTAAGACTTTAATTGGGCCACGTCAATAGGACCTTGAGTTCCCGCCCGCTTGGTGGGCAGAGACTCACAGAGAAAACTACACAGCAGAGCAGAGAAGTTAGTTGGAGTTTTGATGAGGGAGTTTTGATCCTGGCACCTGGGAAGTAAACCACAAAGAAACAGATGTGTGAGGAAGGAGAGAAGTCTCCATTAAACACAGGCAGAGGCCTCGGTAAGAGAGACGATCCGTTCTCCTGATAGTCTTCAGCTGGCTTTGTGGGGAAAGCAGAGCAGCTGAGCCAGAAGAGAAATGAGCCTTGGGAAGAGAGGAACCCAGGAAGCCTGAAACCTTGCAGACATCAGCAGACATCTTGCTCAAACATGTGGCAACAGACTTTGGTGAGGGAAGTAACTTATGCTTCATGACCTAGTAACTGTAAGCTTCTACCCCAAAAAAATACCCTTTATAAAAGCCAAAAGATTTCTGGTATTTTGCATCAGCACCCCTTTGGCTGACTAATAAACCTGGTATTTTTGAATCCCAGCTAGAATTTTGATCAATAAGATAAAAAACAAAGATATGGTTCAAAATTTCACCACATTTTTCTTTCACTTTTTATTCTTCTATCGCATAGTTAGAAGCTTTGACAAGCAATGAAACACAGCCACTCCTGAATCTCCATTAATCACTTCAAAACCACACCAAAGTAACAGTAGTTACTTAGATGTAGACAATTGCCATTTTCCTCAATGAAAAACTGTAAATTAATATTTAGAAAACTTTGTAATGTATTGATCTATAACAGTGCACTTAACAAACTCCAAGAAAGCAGGGACTTTTTTGTGTCAACTGCTATATATACCCAGAATCTAGAATAGTATCTGATATGTAATAAAAATGATTAAGAAATCATTTCTGAATAAATAAAGAATCAATGAATAAATATGAATGCAACATCAAGGAAAGTCCCCTAGCCAACCTCCCTTTCCATCTTGATTGACTTTCCCATATGCTTCCATATTTTCTAACATCTACTGCATATACATCATGACAAAGGAGAGGCTTATTTACTAATGATACTCTCCCATGGACAAAATTTCCCATCAATGTTTGAAATCAAGTAATACACACATTCTTATTATATTAGTGACAACCAGAACTGTGTTTGATTACAATTTTCTTAATTACCAACAGGCTCCCTTATACAGAACATTTGTTCCTGAGATGGAGGACACAGTATAGTGAATAATTCTTACAAATACATCAAGCTTGTACTGAATTAGGTTGGATTATCCAGGTTTTTGGGTTTTTTTGCTTTGTTTGTTTTTTGCTGACCTGATAAAACAAAAACAAAAGCCACTAATGGCTAGAAATTCCAGGTTGGGGAATGATTGTGCAGTTTAATTCTACTAGTCTGAAAATCTCTGAACAACCAGTTTATAAATCCCAACTGCTGACCCACTTCATATTCAAGATGCAAAAATAAAATTCAGGATATTTCAAATTATTTTTCCTCTAAATGACTTTACAAATGTGGTAAGAACTGTGCACATGTTCTGTGACCAAGATGAAGTCCCATGAGAGTTTAAATACTGTTAAAGTTAAAACATGGGGCTAATATTTAATTGAATACTGTAAAAACTGCAAAAGAATATGTCTTATGTCTATTTCTTATACATGATGTAATCATTGATTAGACCTTTAACTCGGTTTTCTTAAATATTAATCAGCAATTTTGTAAATAACACATAATATTGAATATCACAAGACAGTAACTATGAAAAATTATATTAAATTGGTAACTTAAGGGTTCTTTAATGGAAATTAAAATAGAGCAAGCTGCTTTGGAAATATCCTTTCCTAACTGTATAGAATAGATTCCTCTATATAGCATGGGTTTTGGGAGGTTTCCTGGAAACCAATAGAAATAATTCCAGCACCTAAACTAATTTTATGGACATTATTATGTGGAATGTTGTTTTGAACTTCTCATTATCAATAAATAACTTCATATCCTCACATTAACATTAACTGTATAAGCTGTTAAATAAATTTACTTTTATTACCAGGAACAGAGAATTATTATCCTTAGATAATGTGTGAATGTTTATTTTTTAAAGAATTGATGTATTATATATTGTAAAATTAGAAAGCAACTTTGACATTACATATTTTTTTAAATGCTCTCCATTAGCAAGTAGACTGACGTCCTAAGATTGCAAGTGACTTACCCAAGGTCAAAGAGCTATTAGAAACAATCTGTAGTAGTACTCAGTTTTCTGAATTAGTGTTATTAGATCTTTTTGTTGACTATCTGGATATTTCCAAGTAAGATGAAAGTTCTCCTTCTGATCACAGCCATCTTGGCAGTAACTATTGGTTTCCAAGTACTCACTTTCTACATTACAGAATAATTATGATTTTTGTTTTATTAATGAATATTAGTTTTTTCTTTTCTCTACACACTCTATTCTACTTTATAATCCTGCCTGCATTTAGGCCATTTAGTATTATATTCTAAAAAATATTATAAATGATATACCACTGCTCAGTGCATAGTTCAATTCCACATAGCCTTGGTGCAGTGATGCACCTGAGCCATATAGAATGCATTGTAAATTTTTCAGGAAAATAGTTCCTACAATAGCATCTGCACAATCATATCCTAGATTTTAAAAAATGGATATTGTCAAACAATATTATGTAGAAAATAGTCAAATTATTTCATTCACACACACATATATATATATTGCAAATTATTTATTTTCAGTAGCATGAATTGATGTAATTTCTCTCTTTGCGCTTTAGGCTGCTCAAGACCAGGAACAAGAAAAACAAAGTTTAAGTTACTTGCCCTCTTGTTTGCATATAAGCTTTCCATGGGAAATATCCATAACAATGGTTAAAGCAAACTCCAGATAAATTCTTAAGAGTTTTCGGTATTAGTACTCAATTAGCATAGATTAAACTTCAGAGATTTAGGCTCTGCTTGTATAAAAGTAATCAAGTCATGTGTGGCAATGGAATTAGGTTGAAACTTGGATCACTATGAGGCAGTTTGATATTATTTATGAATTCCAAAAGATAGATATTGATTATGTTTGTAAACTGGTCTGTTCCTCTGGGCATGATACCCCTTTGATTGCATTAAATTCAGAGGTTTCACTTTAACTTTATTAAATCAAGATTAGGGCTTTGATTCAACCACATATTAGGGCGTGCCAGGTTGAGTCCCCACCCCCATGGTGGACTAATACAGACCCTCAATCAAGAACATGGAAGTAAATACACAGAAGAATGCAGAGGAAGAGAGACAGCTCCATAGACAGGGCAAAGGCCCTGGGAAGAGATGAGCCAATTGCCTGATAGTTTATAGCTGACATTGTGAAGAGAACAGAGCAGCTGAGACCAGAAAGAAACAAGCCCCAGGAAGAGAGATGAGCCTTATGCCAGCCTACAGCTGAGATTGGAAGAAGCTGAGACCATGGAGCCTTAAGAGGAAGAAGGAAGGCTGAACCCTTGCAACCATTGCCCGCCATCTTGCTTCAACACCCTGACCAATGACTTTGGGTAAGAAAGTACCTCTGATGGTACCTTGAGTTGGACTCTTTAGGGCCTTGTGACTGAAAACTTCTACCCCAAATAAATACCCTTTATAAAGCCAACAGATTTCTGGTACTTTGCATCAGCCCAGCACCCCTTTAACTGACTAATACACACTCTGCAAGGAATTGAGTTATAATAGTTTTTATTAGAAGCATCTAGTTAGTAAAGGCTCATAACTCCTCAGGACTTAAATGCTACAAAGCCAAAGAAGCTAAAAAAATAATTAAAATTTTAGAATTAGTTGTAGGCCAGCACTGATGCTTCCACAAGGGGTAAATTCACTAATGGGTCATTTTGATTTAAACAATGAATGAACAAAAATGTTTCAGGAAAAGAAAAATTTTGTGAAAGGATCCTTTTGAGGGATTTATTTGTATTTGTGGAAAGCTTATTATCTAAAAGGAAGCATGGCTTTGAGGCCAAAATTATACTAGAGAGAATGAAACAATAACTGCTATGTATGGCAGGGGAAACAGAGAGAGATTGATAGGTGATGAGTTTTGTTTGTTTATTATTATTATTAGAATAATGAAAATGCTCTAAAAATGAAGTAATAAATACACAACTATTTGATTATACTGAATACCATCTATTGTACACTTTGTATAGATGTATGCTTTATTAATATGTATCAATAAAATTGATTTGTTAAAAAAAAACAATGTGGATTGTCTGTCAATCACCAAATAAATTGAGGGAGTGTAGACTATACTGAAGATTAAATTAGGATCCAGAAGATTGTTGTAGGAAACAAACCTCCCACTAAAAGCCTCTACATCCCCTCTTGCATCCATTCTGTATTCTTTAGTAGAAAGTTTCCAAGTCCTTGAACTAAGCATACTTTTGTAGCAATATTTGTATTTAAAATCAAAGACATAAATCCCCAAGGATATGACCTATTGGTATTAACTCTATGCCTGTCATTTATTTCAGGTCACTATAAAATTGTATGCTGATTATTTCAGCCACTTCCTTTAAGAATCAATATTCCCTTTAATGAAAGAAAAATAAATTTAGTTGAAATAGCATATTTTGCTCTCTCATTGATAGTTTGCTGGTCTTCTTTAATAAGCTAAAAGAGAAGACCTTTGTTTTCTGTTTTCTAAATGTGCACTATTAGTTGGAATACTGACTATATTTTATAACAGATTTTAATATGTGGTTCTTGATGATAAATCTGGAGAAAGGATATAGAGTGAAGATGACCAAAAACAACCAACCTGGGAATTACCGTATACGAAAATCTATTCAGTAGTTTATGTTGTGTAGTTGTACCAATCATATTAATTGAACCAGAGGGTGATTCAATTTAGTTAAAAAATATTTGAGCATTGAGTTTGTACTTTATAAGCAACAGGACATTAAGCGTGATGCATTCATAAAGGATACCAAAAACAACTCAATACTGTCTTTAACTTCAAGAAACTGCTAATGGGAGAGATCCAAAAAAAAATTATGTCATGTTTATAGTGTAAAATGCTTTTTCAAATCATTATATCACTGATGTCTCATATAATCTTTGTAATATAATTTTATATATGGGGAAACTGATGATCATGAAGTCATGTGACATATGGTCACAGATTTAGTATGTAGCAGAAGTGCAAAATCAGGCCTATCCACTCCTATACATTTGTTTCATTAGCATATCTACTCAAATATATTCTGAGCCCAGAGCTTCAAAACAGTAGTTCCTAAAACTACTTAAATCCATCACTTTTCTCTTTCTTACACCCCTGTTAAGTGTAAATGCCACCCATGTCTTCCTCCACTAACCTAACTGCCACAATGCAGAGTTAGTTTTCAAAACATATGTTGAGTTATATTTCTTACTTACTCAAATGCCATGGAAGCAAATGCCTACAATGAATCTATTTTCCTCTCTACGGCATTCAAGGCCTTCCACATACTTGCCCCATATTTCTTTTCCAATCCCTGTTCCACAAATGTCAGTCCCTGACAGCATGTGCTGCTTCCCACAATTTTTACTTTTTCACAGCTGTTTTTGCTTGTGTTGCTCTCACTTCATGGAATGTCCTTTTCTCTATTTTACTGTTAAAATCAACTTATCCTTCCACGTTCCAATCAAACTTTCATGAAAAATGTTCTCATATCCCTCCAAAAGGAAGGAACCCTTCACCACTTTGACCCTCCCCCACAGTATTTTATTTCTACTTTTTTTCATGAATCTTTGTACACTTTTCCTTCTAATAGAGTGGTTTTCCTTCTAATAAAGTGGTTTATTTCTGTCCTTCTTGAGGCAATTGTAAGATTATGGTGTATCACAAAAATATTAACTATTATTAGCTCATACTTAGCAGAATATGAGGTACCCAATGAATAAATATTTGAGAATGGAATTTAATGTAAAACTAAAATATTCCAAATTTTCCATCAAAAAAAAGGGTTTTTTATATCTCAGGTCTACATCAACGTATAAATTAGAAAAATACTGCTTCTTGAAAAAGAAACAGCTTAAAATCAATATTTTAATGGTAGCATTTCTCTGCCTAATCAATTACAACATTAGCATAATCAATAGGGTAACTTCATGGCTACATATACTCTGCTATAGAAATTGTAGAACCCATAAAATATCAAACTGTGAAAAACATTCCTCATCCCAAAACTAAGCAAGCACCATACAAAATACTCTCAGAGAATTTAACATTTCTGTCAGCTATGGGAAAACCAAGTCCAGAGGCTTTTTATCAAGTATATATTCTCTTCCTTGTAGAATAAATGCACATAGCAAGTGAACTTTGTTGAAGAACAGTATGTCCTCACCATAAGTCCCCATGAATCCTATGATGAACATTCTGGAAACAATCTCTTGATGGAGGAAAAGGTAGAAAGTAGTGATGAAAATAAACTCCTGCAGCATATGATAAAAGTCATCCAACAAGCTTCTACTACACAATGAGCCTTTCATTGTGTCACAATGACACCCTTTGTCTCCCCAGGTAAATTGCCAGGAAATTAGAAAAATTCCATTTGAACAAAGGTTATGATTCTCCACCCCAAGTTTCAATTGTTCATAGCTGTTACCCTTATCATCAGTGAGGGAAATTTTGCCATCATCCATCCATAAGCTGGCTACAAACCAAGGCCAGTCTATTGAGCTCCTTGGCATGACTGGAGCAGTGAAACTGCTGCCTCCATGAAAATGGCCTTTAAATATTTATTCTTCAGCATTAACATCAGTGATTCTAGTTAACACTTTGGGAGGGGACAGCAAGAAGACCAAACAGTCCTCAATATAATATGGTAAATTAATTTTATAGGGATTGTTTCCCAACCTTGCAGCTGACAGATTGGAGGCTACTGCATGACTGGAAAAGGGCAGTCATGAGAAACCAAGGTGGAGGGACATAAAGAAGGTAGGATACCAGATCCCTGATTGATATAGGCCTTTAACACTCAGATTGGAACTTTTATTTTAACCACTTCAAATTATGTCACTGTGACTTTCTGGGAAAAAAAGACCCTGTCATTGACTTTTAGCTACTAAATTTGTGAAACAAATATATTCTATTGAAATTAATCAGTTATCCCTCCAGTAAATTTGGGCAATATCACTCTCACTCATGTTACCGACACCCTTCATTAGCGTGATTGATGGGATAGTTTCCCAGTAAACCTGGCCCTCAAACCCTCATTTCCTTTTGTAATCTAATGTTGGCTTACGGGACAGGAGCCACTAAAGCACTATTTCCCAAACTGTGTTTCTTGAAGCATTGCTCTTACCAGATGGCCCCCCAAATAAATATTCCTCCTCAAAATACTTCTTTTGGATATTTTCAGTGTATATACATATGGTAACATTGTGAAAATTTGCAGTTTAAAAATTCTTTTTGCTTAACCAAGTTTCCCAAACTAAATTGACCATGGAACAATTCCCACCACCTATCCCAAATAGTTGATAAAAAATTGGGGTACACTGAACACACTATGTTATTTTGAAATGTATTCAGCTCTAGAGACAATTGGTACTGCATTCATGTAGAGCTTATGTAGTCATCCTTGAAGGAGGCTTTCAAGGTAAAGTAAAACAGACAGCTAAATTCAACTGCACTATTCTGTTAGCATCTTGAGGGCAAGAGCCACATGTCTCCCACATAATCTTTCTGAATTTATTCATTCATTAAAATGCTGAATATTTATTTTGTGTCAGTCACCATTAAAAGCTGAGGAGTTAGGAAAAAGGC
>JAQZBX010104260.1:0-10970 GCA_029593785.1 Cabassous unicinctus | reverse complement strand
AGGTCTTGCCGCATCAGCCCACGGCACCGCGCAAGCCGGCCTGCCCTCACAAGGAGGCGCCGGGAAGCGAACCCGGGGCCTCTCATATGGTAAACGGGTGCTCTATCCATTGCGCCACACCCGCTTCCTGCCGTGAGGTTGCTGCATCAGCCCACCGCACCGCTCAGGCCGGCGTGCCCTCACAAGGAGGCCTCGGGACTCGAACCCGGGCCTCCCATATGGTAAACGGGGGCTCTATCCACTGAGCCACACCCGCTTCCCCCTTTGTTGCCTAATTAATGGCTGATGCAAGACTAGACCCTGCAAGCATTAGTTGTGACAGGTTCTGATTTACGGTAGTTGCCTAGTATTGCCAAAATATCTCTAGTTTAACATAACAAAGGTTCAAATGTTATTTTTCTCAAAGTCTTCTGTGGGCCACATGGTGACTCAGAGATTCATTCTGCTTCCATCTTGTTGCTCTGTCATCTCAACATGTAGCTTCCAGCCAGTGTTGCCCAGGAGCTTTTGCCTCATCTTGGAAGGGGATTTTCACCTCTACCTAAAGTCCACTGGCCAGAACTAGTCACGTGGCTCTAATCAGCTGCTAAAGAGCTGGGTACTGTAATTGAGTGCCCAGAAAGGAGAACCAGCTGTCGATGAACATGAGCAACCCACCCCCCACGCAAGGAATCTTAAATTTTAGTCTAGGGCTCTTCCTACTTATTATCACTGCTCTTTGGTTCTGTCTTAGGTGTGTGTTCACTGCCATAGTAGTGGTGCAGACCTTCAGAGCTAGATCTGCAGGAACAGATGAGCATGTTCTGTGGTGCTCGGGGAAGGCAACAACATAGAATAGGAGTGCTGTGAGCTTTGCCTTGAGGGTGGAGTATGATTTAGAAAGGTAAAGAGAATGGTTAAGGTTATTCCAAGCCATTGACACTGTTTGTGTAAAGGTGGGAGGAAAGAATTCTCACAGCATGTCTTTATTAACCAGGCAGGTTAATAAAGTTTTACTCCAGCGAAATGGTTAAGTAGAGAAAAAGTAGGAAAAAGTAGGTTAGATCTTTGAATGCTTGAATAAGGAGCCTGCACTTTATTTCATGGTCCATAGGCAGGAATTGGTTCAAAAGCCAGTATTTCTTAGCAAGAAAGACGAGTGTGTTACTTGGATACTGTAGAGCTAATTTCACTCTCCATTTGTATTTGTAGATTCAGCTTCAATGCCATTTTCTTTCTTATGTTCTAAAAGTTCAAAAGCAAGTACTTGGGAAATAGCTGGCTGCACATTCCCGCCTTGGAATCTCTAACTACCCAATGAATTCCACAATACTCTATTTTTTTCTATTTTTTTTTCTTTTCTTTTTAAAAAGATACTTAGATTACATAAATGTTACATAAAAAGTGTAGGGGATTCCCATATACCCCACTCCTTCCCCCTCCCACACTTTCCCACATTAACAACATCCTTTGTTAGTGTGGTATGTTTGTTACAATTGATGACCACATATTGGAGCATTGCTACTAAGTGTGGATTGCAGTTTACAGTATAATTTAAACTCTCTCCCACACATTTTTGTAAGTTATGACAAGATATATAATGGCCTGTATCTGTCACTGCAACCTCATTCGGGACAATTCCAATGTCCCAAAAATGCCACCATATTACACCTGTTTTTTTTTTTTCAAAGATACTTAGGTTACATAAATGTTACATAAAAAATATAGGGGATCCCCATATGCCCCGCTCCCCACACCTCCCACATACTCTATTAAATACTCTATTAAATGATGCTCTTAGGGAGGACATGGGAAAGCCAAAGACACTGATAGGAAGATGAAGCATTATTAATAGAATAGAACATCGTGACGGCTGTCATCTGAGCTACCCGAGTATATTTTCGCATGGCAGCAGGGATTTATAGCCATCACTTTGATTTGCAATGGTAAACTATCATCTCCAATGACAACTGTCCATGGAAATATATAAAACAAAGTTGTGAATTTACTGCATGTAGTATTTTTAAAGGAGCATCATATTTTCAAATAACAAGCATGCATTATAAAGGCAAACAGATGAATAGAGTATCACAAAGCATTGTTGAATTATCCTGTGTGTACCTGGGTTGGAAGTAAAAACGTCTCCTAGAAATTCAGAATGATTAAATTGAAGTCTATCAGTTGGAACACATCACATACTTTTTGTTTCCACTTTGGATCATTAGTAACTTCACAGTATCAGCATTAAATTCTAAAAGAGCAAACACATTTTTTTTTTTAATTGACACAACAGTTAGTTCTAAAGAAAAGAATTAAAAAATTATCAGTTTGATCACCTCCTTGCTCTTGCCCAGCTTTTCCCTCTGTCATTGTCCAAGTGAAGTTTGCATGGGTGAGAGTAAAAGTTTTGACAAACTTATTCCCACCATTGTAGTTATCAGTGTGTTACCTTGGCTGAGATGATTTGCATTTTACCTGGGCTTAGTTTCCTCACGTTGTGAAAGATGTAGTCTGTTGTTCCACAAAAAGCCACACCACCAGTTTCCAGGGAACAGGCTTTTAGTGTCTTAGTCGCAACTGAGTGTAAACATCTAAAATGAGAACAAATTTTTATAGAAAGAAAAAGGGAGAGATTATTGATGGCACTGGAAACCTGAAAAACATACATAAAACAGGAAAGGAAAGGAAACATTATGCAAAGCTTAACATCTTCATAGTGTGAAATATTCAGGTTTTGGGTATTCATTCTAAGGATTTCCTCCTTTACCCTGCATATAAGCAAATTTAAAAACAAAGTTGTCTGTGGAACAAATTTCAATCTATACTAATAATTTTGTATAATGGCAGCTGGCCTACTGCAGCCCAATCAGCATTCATTCAACAAATATTTATTGAGAACCTATTACGAACCAGGAACCATGTGAAAGTGCCTTGTATCTGAAGATATAATTATTCTAGACAGACAGAGGCCCTGATCTCATGCAATTTCCATAATAGTAGATGAGACATTAAAATAAGATAAAATAATCATAAGTTACAGTAAGTGGTATGAAATAAACAAGGGGCATACATTGAAAATAATGGACGGGTGCTCATTTAGACTGGTATTGAAAGAAGGCTTCTCTGAGAATTAATATTTAAGTTGAGACCTAAATGACTGAAGGAGCCAGCCATTTCAAGAGCTTTCTAGGCAGAGGGAACTATATGTATAAGGATATTAAGTCATAAAACGTTGGCAAGGTCAAAGAACTGAAAGTAGGACAATGTTGTAAAAGTATCATGAGGTAGGGGAGAATTACAACATAAGTCAAGTTATGTAGGGGACTTCTGTTAACGACAGCTCTGTAGTTTCATGCTTTGAGTCCCTCTCCTCCCCCACACCCCTGATTCTAACACAGAGCATGATAGAGAAAACTTAAATAGAGAAAAATTTACAAATATAGCTAGCTTCAAGCAAGAAACATATCTCTGTGGAGCATAAACAAACAAATAAAAAAGAGATACGAAGCTTTTTTTTTGGTTATTTTTATTTTTACGAAGCTTTTACTTAGGGCCAAAAGTACCATCTTGCTGGTCTCTAAGCAGTCAAAGGCAGCTGGGAGCTCAGCTGGTATAAGGTAACAAAAACTACAAGTGTCATTGCAAGGTGGGGAACTTCTTAAGTACACTGCCTAATACAAGGACTTGGGGGAATAGCAGCCCCCTCCCTGTTAATAGATTCTTTAAAAAATGGGCATCAATCACTTAATGTGTGCAGGAGGTAGGAGCAATTTGAGAGAGCCTTCACGTCAGAATCTGAGCCAAGCTGCACCACTGGCTCAATGGCTAGATCTATAAGATCCCTATTATCTCCCAAATGGGAACCAGGGGCATCAATATAAAACCTGCTCTGGATTAGGGGTCCCATGCACTGAGTAGAAGCAATCACAAAACCACTGAGTAAGGAGATAGGAACAGAAAGAAATGAAAAGTCATGAATCAGTAATTGAGTCCCTGGGCTATACTAGAGAAGATCTTGGTGTGTGTTTGGGACACCATGTATCAGGGGGTGCATTCAAGCATCATTTATAAAAGCAAATAATTGGAGAAAAAAGTGAAGCATCAGTGAGTAATTGATGAATAGGGAAAAATCATTGAATAAGAAAATGGGTCAATCAACTGTGATATATTCACATACTAGACTACCAAATGATTATTAAACTGGTATAAATAAAGCTACATGTAACTGGATGCATAAATCTCAAAAAAATATTGTTTCTAGTTCCTCATCATGGACTGGCAGTAGACCTCCCAGGTCCCGGACATAACACAAAAAACAAGCATAGAAAGGTGTGAATGGTGGTAAAAAGACAATGGACTATACAGGGACCCTGGAACTGTGTCAAACTGTGTCAAAACTATTGTTCCTATAAAAGAAAGTATATGTATGTCATACATATATGTGTGTATACATAATAGATACATAAATACATACACACTTATGTATATATTTTGTTTTCATATGCATATTTATATATTTATATCAAAGTTAAAAAAGAACTGTATGGTACACACTAGGAATAATGCATTTTTATCTTTGCCAATGTTTAAATGTGAGGATGCTACTTTAGTATAAACGCAAACAGTAAATGAACTCCAAGCCCAATGCTTTTTCTTTCAGTTCTTGAACTTTCCAGGCAGTTTCCTTCCATAAGGATTTTCCATACATAGTCTAGTCTACCTGGAGTTTTCTCTCTTCACTCTTCCCATGACTGTCTCCTTCTTCATTACCTTAAAATCTAACATTATTCAGTGGTTCCTAAAAGAGGCCTTTTCTGATCATCCTATATAAATTTGATTCAACACGCCCACTTATTATGGTCTATCACTATAACCTGTTTGCATCTTTCACAGAAGTTATTTGTTTATTTACTTGTTTATTGTACATATATGCCACTAGGTTTTACATTGCGTAAAGGCAGGGGTTTATCTTTTTTTTGTATTCCCAGAGCTAGAAATAATGTCTGGCCACAGTAGGTCAGTACATATTTGTTGAATGAATGAATGGATGAATGAACACTTAAGATCACCAAGTTAGGTCCAAGATCACTTGAATGTATTATCTCATGGTTACCAGTGCAGGGAGAATTTTTCATGCATAGTCACCTGTCACTTATAGTATTAACTAGATTTCCAGATGATATCATGACGTGTATAAATTATGATTTAAGTGAAAATCCCAAATATTTACAGATATTGTTTTCAAAGTGTGGTCTGAAGGCCCCAGGTTTCCATGAGCCTTTTCAAAATCAAAATCAAAATTAAAGTGGGTAAAGGGAAGCTTAGGGGACAATACTGTGGGCCATTTACAACCTTTGACTTCCACTTCATCCTGAACAGCCGTTAGTGTAACTTTTTCATATTTTGGGGCCTAATAACATGTTTGTTAGCTATATATTTGGGTTTTGCTTGACAGAAGGATTCCATGACTAAAAAATGAAGATGATATTCAATTGGCTAGTGCTAGTTTTCCAAGAACTGAATTCGACATTCAAAATTTTCTACAATATGGCCCAAAACTATTTCCTAGCTGTCTCCACTCTTTCCTCCAAGCACACTACTTTCCTGACCAGTGGAGCAGTGATGTGCTCACTGACCAGGGAACATGTGTATGTGATTGGAACATTCCACCTTTGCTCATGCCGATCCCCCTACCTAGCATGCTTTCCTTCCCATCTCTGAATATACTTATTTCAAGAGTAAATTCAATTCTCACCTACATGAAGCCATGAAAAATATGCTAGGCCACATATATCTTACCTTTCTAGGAAGAACTGGAGTGAATACTACAAATCTGTTAAGATTTTTTTGCACAAAGCAAGTATTCAATAATGCATGTGGAGTGTGTAATTTGATATAGGGACTGAAAATCACATGCAAGTCTGAGCTCCTCTTCTCTTCTCTTCTCTTCTCTTCGCTTCTCTCTTTCTCTTTTTCTCTCTCCTCTTTTGTCACCCCCTAAAAGAAAGCCTGATGTGAAGTTAATATATAATTACAGCAATTATTATTTTTCATTGCCTTTATTGTCACATGCTAATTCAACAAATAATTAGGAGAGCTTAGCATGTATCAGGCATTAGAGATATAGCAGTGAAAACTGCAGATGAAAATCTTCATCCTTATGTAGTTTACATGTTAGTAGGGGGACAGAGAATAAAAAAATATTTTGCATGTCAGACAATAAGTGCTATGAAGATAAAGCAAGGGAGGGTATAAGAAAGTAAAGGGGTTGAACATATTAATTGCTTGGGTAGGCAAAGCCTCACTAAGAAAGGGGTAATTTAGAAAAGACCTGAAAGAAAAGAAGGAGTGAGCCTTATGGATATCTGTGGGCAGAGCAGCCACCTGGTGGGAATAGCAAGTGCAAAGGCCCTGAGACAGCACTATGCACAACACGTCTGAGAAAGGCCAGGAATCCAGTGTGAGTGGAATGACGGGAGTGAGGCGAGGGGTAGGTGATTCAGACAGAGAGGAAATAGGGCAATGAGATAGGGCTGTTGAGGTAATCATAAAGTTGTTGGCTTTTTCTCTGAATGAGATGCTGAGTATTGGGGTAATTGAGCAGGAGAGTGACACAGTCTGACTTACATTGTTTTAAAAAATCACCTTGACTACCGTGTTGAGATGACACTGCAGGGATGTAAGAGCAACTGCATTACAACCAGAGAGGAGGCTAATGTAGCCATCTAGACAAGGTCTTTGGGTAGTGGTGCTGGTAAATTGTCAGATTCTGAGTACATGGCACTTTGAACATGGAACCAAAGGATTTGCTGACAGTAATCCTGGTGATAGGAAGTTACAATGTAATGTACCTTGACTTGCAGGGTTGCTGGGTAGTTTTTCATTCTAGGCATTTTCATTAGTTTCTTTGTTTAGAGTCGGTAGGATCCATAGCAGTCTGAGGTAGAAAATTTGAGAATTAATTTCAGTGCACCTTTGAATATCCCCACTTACAACATTAACACTTACACCAGAAATATCACAATTAAGTCAGGAATAATTAGTGTTTTTGTGATGATGAATCATCAATTTTCTCCTCCTAACTGGAGAAAATGTGTTGAGTATTGGAGAGAAGGAGTTATCTCTCCTCAGGGATATTCCAAATAGATGACTGCGATGTCCTTGGGAATGGCCCTGTGGAACCAGTTGGGTACTGGGAGAGACACCTTTAATCCATTTCAACACTGAAAACCTGATCCTGCAGTATAATTATAAATGCAAACACATGACAGTAAATTTCAAAGTCAGTTATAAAGTACTTCTCGTGATGTGTCTAGTCCTTTGAGATAAAAACTCTTTCCCAGAGGAAATAAGGTTATTCCATTATCTTTCCCATTTTCATGGAACATGACATCAAATATGAAAATAGCCAAACAACTTAGATGGCATATAAATAAATGAATTTAAAGCCAAATTTTCAACAGGGTTCTCTAAGCAAAAAATATAATTATTGAATATGTGGTGTTTAAGTTCCTGGGTTCCATTTCATCTTTTTTTTTTTCTTTCAGGAAAATTTTAGACAACTAGAAAAATGGAATTAAAATGTTCTTAAAGTCATACACCAAGAACATGCCCTAATTCTCTTTAGATTATGTGTTTAAGAGAAGTGAATGGTCTTTGCTAGAGTAGAGGTGCTTCCTAGGGCAACTGGAAATCTTCCCATAGTTTTGGGGGTGGATTTCATGCTTTTATATTTTTCTAGGCTTATGAAGCAAAATAAAGGTGTCAGCCTTGTTGACAGAAGAGAGAATCACGATAATATCTGAGTATGGGTTTGACCTGAACCCATACTACCATATTCCTTCCCTGAATCTTGACTTTAGAGACCCTCGGTGGGGACTGTTGTGTATACCTTGGACTCAGTACACTTGCCTAGTTAGCTGAGTGGAAAATCTCAGGCTTGGGTCACACACCCAGTCCCTGGCAGAAAGAAGAGTCATGCTCACTTCAAGGGAGCAGGGTGGTGAAGGGGAGCCCAGCCCCCTTGAAAATGAACAATGAAGAGATGGCACTATATATGAAGCTCAGTAACCCAACCTGCTGTTAACTAGAGAGAGCCCTTTATAGGGGCATGATGTCTGAGGCAATCATTTGGCCAGTGCAAGAAGAACTATTCTCACTTTACAGTACAATGAACCCAAGACTTGGCCCTTCCCCTTTCCTACCAGTGCGTGTGTGTGTGCGTGTACTAGCACACAGTAGGGTATAATCTGAAGATTCCTTATTGATCAAAAATATTGCAGGTTCTCTAAAACGTGTAACCTCCTGGGCTATTACAAAGCTTATTTAACCAGGAAAAGAATATTTTAGGAACTGACTCAAAAAGGACATAGCATGTCTTGAAATAGAAATTTAAGTGGCTTTCCATGTAACATGGATAATGTGTTCATACAGCCCTACTTCTAGACAAATACTCAACACGTTCTTCATGTTCATGTTTCCAACCCCACACAAAGTGTCCTCTCCTCCTCCCTCCAATTTCACACCACAAGACTCAGGCCATCCTTAGGGTCTCCCTCTGGCTCTTCTGATGGGAGGCTTTCCTTCTCTCCCCACTTGGATGATCTCTGGTCCCTTCTGAAATGCTGCTCCTTGTTTTCTCTCAGTTTCCCCCAAGCTCAGTCTCTTCTACTATCTGGAAGAGGCTTTGTATCCACTATTCTTCACCTGGCACTTGGAGCACAGATTTCATAGTCCCTGGGTTTCTCCATCTTTGTTTCTGTTTTGGTGTGAAATCATGATGGAAGGGGAGAAAAAAAGAGAAAAGAAAATACATAAAAATCAACCAGATCAATACATGAAGGCATAATTTTGTCACTCATGGAAGCACTGACTGCTTCAGGTAAGAATGTGGAACAGAGATATACTCCTTCAGAAATAGGAATCCACTTTCATACACCAGATATAATCAATGGCCTGGGGACAGAGGGACACAGAAAGGATGAAGTAGAGTCAATAATGATATAAAAGCATGAAAGAGATCTCATAGTCTCTCCAACAGAGGAGGAAAATAACAACAGCAACAACAAATCAGTGCACAGGGGCAGAATCAAATCAGAGAAAGAACAGTGTCTGAGGTGCTCCTAAGATTTAAATGAAGTCCACGGATACAGTTGACATCAGGTAACACAAAGAAGATCAGTGAGTCAAACCCAGGGTAATTCTATTGAATCCCAACACAAGGGTGTGACAGGGACTAAGGGTGTGTGAGGCAGCTCTTACATTATGCATGTGGCATCCAGGAGAGCATGCCTCTCAGATCTATGATCTCAGGACCAAACCCACTGTATTTGTAAGCATAGCAGGAACACTAAGGCAGGTCCATCCCTGGAGACATTGGATTCCTCTGATGGATGACTTTGGTTTGAGGACTCCCCACTGGTCTTACCAAACTCCTTAGAACTTCATTACAATCTAAGACACTCCTGCCCAACATTCCTTCTTTATCCCTCTCCATCTCCTGTGCATGGTGTGGGGGAAGGGTAAAACTTACATCATGCTCTGACAGCTTTCCCATCCTCTCCTAGATCCCTCCACATTTTCCCTCGTAGGCATTTTCCTTAATATTTTGCATGTTTAATCCTTTTTGTCTGCTGCTCAGAGGTCCTGCACTAAGGCAAGTGGTACTCAGATTTGTCTGAAAAATAAGGCAATAGATTGGGGGAATTGGTACTTTTCATCCTCCACCCACAGGTGAAGATGTCATGTTGGTTGTTAGCTGGGGCATGGATCAGTCCTGGCACAAAGTTATGGCTCAACTGTACAAGATTTCACTGATGGTGACTTAGAGAAGTGTCACAGAAGAGAGGACTGCTGTGGTAGGTGCAATGATACAGGATCTGTAAAAATTGTAAATATTTTGGAGAAACAATGAATATACAGAGGAATCAATTGGTTATAGCTAGGTTGCAGTGACACTGCAGAAGGATAATGAGACTGAGGGCTGTTAAGAGTGAAGCATGAGTGTGTGATTATTTACAAGAAGGCTCTTGTCTACTGCAATGGAAGGGAGACACAGCTAACCATCAGGATGAAAACCAAATTGTTAGAGATGCAGAGCTTGATTAAAATATGAATGAATGGTCAAAGTAGGTATGCCTTGCCAAGGTAAATGCCCAGGTTGGGAAAAGACTGAGATCATGAAAACAGTACAGGGACATCTGGATGGAGGCCCTAAAGGATGTTGACCCTTCAAACCACCTAGAATGCTCTAAGATTGCAAAGGTATCCTACCTTTCCCTAGTGAGAACTAACATTTAGCTGCATTGGAAGATGCTACAGAGGCTTCTATCCTACAATATAGTAAATGGCCCACTCAGTAGCTCTCCTACCTCCTCTCCTGCAAGGCCAATAACAAAGCTGAAATTTCAATGCACCCCGGCTGGGTACATACTGGGCCTCAAAAGGAAGGAAAGACTCTATACACCTAAAGAGTTGGAAGATTTAGCTGGTCTGTACTGGCAGGATCCAGGCAAGTACTCCTGGGATTAGACTTTGAGAGAATTAGATCAAGGCCAGAATGTAAGACTGCATAAGCAAAAATTTATTGGCTTAGGGTCACTTTCTTGGCACATAGGAATTAATACCCTAGCAATGACCCCAGGGAATGGGGCAAACTTGCCCCGGCTGGCTCTTAGAAACTTGGAAAAAGCAATGTCCAACACTCAAAGTAGAAATGTTTGAGTTGTCTTGACAAAAGCCAGAGGAAGGGATCAAGAAGCTTATTCCTAGGAAAAAATCCCTGTCCCATAATGGCAATTATATACTAGGAAAATTCCCTCTATTCTTTTTCAAAGTGATCTAAGCCATTTACTTGGATGGCTTTATACTGGAAAAGGGGACTATCTAGACATTCAAAATCTGTTGAACACAGGATCTGCACTGACATTAATTTTGAGAGCCCCAGAGCAACATCATGGCCCAGAATTAAAAGTGGGGGCCGGGGACAGATG
>JAQZBX010104259.1:0-10946 GCA_029593785.1 Cabassous unicinctus | reverse complement strand
TGAGATGATAGATTGGATAGTTAGATGACAGACAGACTGAATGATTTTACTTGTTGGAAAATCCTGTAGCTGATAAATCTGGGTATCTGCATTGGGGTTATTCTGGAGTTCTGTTTTCTTTACATCTTCCCTGTAAATTTGAAGTTATTTCAAAGTGAATGCTTAAGAGAAAAAGTATTCTTCTTCTGTACAATATTTATGCTAATTTATTCCAGCCTCCCTTAATGCTGTGTGTTTACAGAAGAGATGTATGTGGGAATGGCTTCACTCATTAACCATGTTGGTGTCCTTTGGGCATTGCTCAGGATTGTCCTGAATTAATGATAATACACAATTTGTTTAAGAAATCAGTGATCTTTGATGATGTAGCTATAGATTCCACTGAGGAAGAGTGGACCCTTCTTGGCAGATGATGAGAAAGCTGTTCAGAGATATAATGCTGGATAATATCAGTCATCTGCTCTCTGTAGGTGATTCTGTCCACATTGATTTTACATATACCTCACAAGAACCTAGAGGAGCTTCCCCACACACCACTGCTCTCCTTGCACTGAATGTTTCATAGCACTTACAAGTATGTGAAGGAAATTTCTTTCTTATTCATTTAAATGTCATTTTTCACCTTACTAGAATGTAATATTCCTCACCACAATGTAAAATCCTTCTAGCTACTCAATCTTCAGTACCCAGAATGGAATTGCGAAGTCAATGAATATTTTTTGAATGAATAAATAATTGCACTAAACATTGTTAATTTTCTGCTCTTAGAACTAAGGTAGGGTCTGATACCAGTGTGGTAAAAATAAGAATCATATCCTTTTCCATGTATTTGTACAGTATTCTGGTGGAACTTATGTTTATTGGATTCATTTTAAAATAAATTATTTTCTGTCTGATTTAAATCATTGAAGATTCTAAACAATGTCTTTGAACTTGGACATAGAAATCATTAACCTGAGGACTGGATTTTCTTTGCCATGATGCCAGGTGTGCACTGCATTTCTATGTTCAAGGTGGTGCTCCTAGATAAACCTCCAGAATCTGTTTTTTTTTTTCTTGGTAGACTGCCCTGGCCTTGAAAATCATGCACTCCTCTCAGCAAAGAACTCACAATCTATGTACAGGTTATCTGTCTGCAAATCATATTTGATTTCCCCATTGGAGCAAAGAGACAAGCTGTGGAAGAAAGGAAGAGAATTTCTTCAAGGCAAGAGTCCAGGTGAGTTTGAGGAACCTGTGCTTCAATATGAGGAGGAGCCTGGGAAGTGATAGTACATGATCTTGGTAGTGTCAACTGCAGATTTCCTTGAAAGAATTATATTTTCTGAAATGACACTGAAGATATTAGGGGGAAATTCTAAAGATAATGCCATTATATCTATTTCTATTCATATGTTTCTCTGTAAATACCTTGGCTTCAGGAAAGGAATCCACATGTCCATATTGCAGTTAATGATTCTATAATAGCATTTGTCCTGGTCCTCCACTGTTATGAATTCCCCTCTCTTTACCACCCTGACATTGCATCTTTATTTTATTTTTCTCTTATTTTAATCCAGAAAATCCTTTCCAATTGGCAATGTCCTAAAAAGATTTCCCAGAAGCTGGTTTACCCTTCCATTTCTTGTTTTTATGCCATATAAGGGCTGTTTTAGTCATGGTTGTCCATAGAAACACAATCAACAGGATATATATATATATATATAGTAAGATATATGTTATAGGAATTTGTTCATGTGGCTGTGGGAACTCAGTAAGTCATAATACTATAGGGCAAGTTTCAAAGTGGAATCTCTGATAACTGTGAAGTTGAACTCCCCAGGGGAAATTGATAGCTGAAGAAAAGGCAGAAATTCTTCCTTCTGACTCTTGAAAACTTCAGTTCTTTTTTTGAATTCCAACTGATTGGATGAGACTAACCACATTGCTGACAGCAATCTCCATTGATTTTAGATGCAATCAACTATAGATACAATCAACTGATTGTACATGCAAATCCATCTATGAACTACTTCCATGGTAACAATCAGGTCAGGGATTGTTGGACCTAAGAACTGGAAACCATATCCTAGACAAGTAGATACATGAAATTAACCATCATCTCAAGGACAAATATTTGTAATATATTTACCTTGGCTCTCTGTCAACATTTTCATCCTACTATCACTCTATAAATTTATTATATGCAATGATTCTAGGTAGGAAAAGAGGGATTTTCAAAAAAAAAAGATATGATAGCCATGCAAAATAAATGTAAGAAGGACACATCCACCATCATGTAAATGGCAGGCTTTGTGGTGTGAAAACTGATCAGGCAAATACAAATAAGTTATGAATTCAATATAAGCATCTGACTGCAATTAGAGTTTAGAATAAGTACTTGCCCAAGAGAAAGTATTGGATAATTTCTATTTAGAGAAGAAATTGACTTGAATGGAAAATTCTAACACCAGTTACTATAACATTGCATTTGAATAAGCCTAGCTCATAGACCCAGTCTTTGGAATATAATGTAGTCATGAAAATCAATCAGATAGTTCTGCAATTGAGCTGATCCAAAATAGAAAATCTAGGTGCATGGAGGAGTGTAATTCACCATGCAGTAACTAACATGGGAAAGGTATTAAGAGGAGACTCTCACTACATGGTCAGCCTAGAATTCTTATGTAGAGAAATTAATGAATAAAGGCTTGTCTGCCCACCCTTAGCCACCTCTCATCTCCTTAACAGCAGAGATCGCAAACTGGAGAGAAAAATTTTGAATGTAATGATTTCACAGTAGTTTTCCCTCAAAGTTCCCCACCGACTGACACAGATTAAATCACATGTATAAAGAATCCTATGTCACCAGTCAATGTGGAAAAGCTTTCAGGGAATGACCATCCTTTAATCAACTTGAGCACATTCACATTGGAGGGAAACCCTATGAATGTCAACTATATGTGGAAGCCTTTAGTTTATACTCTAAACTTAGACAATATGAGTGTCCTGGTTTGAGTCTTTTGTAAACCTCAGAAAATCTTGCTCTTAAAGTGAACCCATTCTTATTCCTGTTAACCCTTTTTAGATGGAACCTTTTGATTAGATTGTGGGACACAGGTTGGGTCTTAATCCTTTTACTGGAGTCCTATATAAATAGAATTGAAGGCAGAGAAAGGGAACTGCCATTTTACCCTGCCTTGTGAGAGAAGATTGCAGGGTCACCTGTAGCCATAGAAAGGCAGAGAAACCAAGTGGCTGAGAGAGGCTGGAGGGTGGAATCAGCAAAGCAGCCCAAAGCTGAAGCAATGAGGCCTGGAAGAGAGGGGAAGAGGTGAGCCATTTGCCTGATCACCACAGCTGAGCTCGAGGATAAAGGAAGTCACGGACAGAGCAGCCAGAGGAAGGTGTCCAGGATCACCAGCAGCTGACAATTGGTGAGAAAAAATCTCTGCTCATGCCTTGATTTGGACATTTTCATGGCCTCAGAACTGTAAGCTTTTCCCCTAATAAATCCCTATTGTAAAAGCCAACCCACTTTTGGTATATTGCATTGGCACCCTGTGGCAAACTGAAACAATGAGAAATTTCATGTTGGAGAGAAGCCACTGTAATGAATGTGGGAAAGCATCTGAGAACTGATATTTATAGAACTCACAGTGGAGAGAGACCCTCTAAATCTAGTGAACATGGGAAGCACTTAGCCAGGTTGCCAATTTGTATTCCTATAAAGAGCTCACATGGGAGAGAAACCCTGTGTCTGTAATAAGTATGGAAGGGCCTTCAGTTATCCTTCATCCTTCAGTCTGTATATTACAATTCACACTAGAGAGAAGCCACATGAATTCCATGTACATAGGAAAGCCTTTCACCAAAACTCAGTCCTACTATGATGTGAGAGGACTCACAGCATAACAGAGTCAAATTTGAAAGAGTCATCATTCATGGTATCAACCTTTAAACAAACCACAGACCTCACTCAGGGAAGATCTTCTGTAGCAATGTAATCCATATGGAAATGCTTTGATTTATTTAAATAAATCCATAAATTATAAGAGTAAACTCCATTGGAATCACATAAACATTCAGCAGGTCTCCAGTCTTGGTGTGCACAAGAGAACTCAATAAAGGAATAATTCCAAAACAAAAAAACACAGGATGTCTTTATTAGAATTTTAAAGTATCTTGGGGAATACCAGATAATTCAATCTGGGGAAACCTTTCATTGACATTGAGAATTCATTTACTCATAGACCAGCATTTGTAAAATATATGAGAATTCACATTCTTTAATATACCCTCAGTGTCATGTATGAAGGAAATCCCTCAGGAGTCATCCATTTCTTAGTCAATATTAAAGTTTTCATGCTAAGGAGATAGCAATCTTAATATTAAAGTGGAAAACCTTCACATGGATTTCCCTCCCCAAAACTAAAAGTAGGAATTAAAAAAAAAATCCAGCACCCTTTAACCCAGAATTCATGCAACAATTCATAATTTTTCCTAGGTCCCTTAGTTAAAATGTATGACTGTGAAATGATCTAGGAATGCTTCAGGTGATGTTTTGTGGTAAGTAATAATAAATAAGTTTCAGCTCTTTTTAATGTATTCCTACTTTGAAATATGTAAGTACTAAAAATTGGTTCTGACAACTATATTATGTTGCTCATGTCTTAGGTTTTTTTCTCTAGCTATAACAAAGCTATAAAGACTTTGAAGAATCAGGAATATAATTTTTCCTGTGTATGGGAAATGCAAAATGATGTCTCTTAAGTTATCATATATTTATATATCCTTGACAAAAATGAATGAAAACAAAGATAAATAAATACACACAAATAAATGAAATGGTGCATAAATTATGCTTTTAAAATGTTATTTAATATTTACATCCTCCTTTAAAGTAAATTAAAATAAATGAATTTTTCCAAAAGAAAAAGATGTGAGTCTTCAAGGATTATGGGTATACTGGCAAAAAATATCCCCAGGATTCAAAATCTGGCAGTGGTTAATTTCATATATTAGGATTTTATTGCCAAAAAGAAGAGAGATCACAGGAAATTAGGTAATGGAAGAGCATTTCAGATGTTTAGAATTTCATGTTTTCAGAATGCATTATATACTTAAAATAATTTAGGTAACCTCAAAATACTGACCCTTGGGGATCGCTTTTGAAAGTCTTCCCCTTAAAGTTACATAGTTTAGTTAGACAAAAGACCCTAAAAGAGTAATAACATTGTAACAGAAAGAGTTGGCCATGCAGAATGTCTATATTGTTAGTTAAACCTGCGTGAAAGCTGTCCAAGGAGAGGTAGGAGCTGCATAGTAATTCTGGCCCCTATTCCAATAAAACATTGCTACTTCTTAACAAAAACATTGTTTATAACCTTGGAGTCCATTGACAGTTAATGGATTATTGTATGGCATCCAAGGTGTGTCTGAAGTTATGGATTATAGCAGCAACATATTTGCAAGGGAGAGGCTCAAGCACTCATTTTTTCATCAAGGGAAATGAAACTCAAAAGTGATTGGGGCTATTGACATAAATGTGTTGTGAAGAAGTACTGTCACTCTAAATCAACTTATTTACTCACTCATCAAACATTTATTTATTTATTTTTCCTTTAGGAGGCACCGGGAAACAAACCCAGGTCCTCCCATGTGGGAGGGTGGCGCCCAATTGTTTGAGCCACCACTACTGTCTCATCAAACATTTACTAACATAAGTTTATTGAGTGTAACAAAGTTCTATACCCTGGATTGTTTTTGATATTGATTGATAAGTGAATCAATGTCACTTTGTGGTGAGTTTGAGGATTTCAGTGTTGATCAAGAAAGATCCCGCAGATGTCAGAGTAACACATAACAAAATTTATTGGATATCATTTGGACAAGGTTTCATGATAGAAGAAGTTCCTGCCAGCAAGAGATATTCCAGAATGAGTGTTGTGAGGATACCATCCAAAACAGGTACAGGCCAAGGAAATATGCAGGTGAGAGGATAATGAGAGAGGTGGCTTACATGTCTAGGTGATGTCATTCAGCAGCAAGGTGGGAAGACTCTTGGTCAGAGAACACCATGTGACAGCAGTGGTTTGAGGTCTTCTATAGCTCCAGGTAATGTTTTATGTATGGTTAATAGATGTTGAATGTAGTTCTGAGGGATATGGAAAGTAGGCAGGCTCTAAATGGCTTAAAAAGGCATATTTGGCCTATATTTAAACTATTGGATAGGTAAGAGTTGAATGTGGTGTCAGCATGCTTTTTGCTAATGCTCCTTCTCTGCTGTTAATAAGTAAATAATGTGGGAGCCTCAAGGACCATTCATACAAGTATCCATCCCCTGGTCCCATGTCGTATTATGATCTTAGTTGTACTTATTTCATAATTGCTGAGTTTGGAAGCAATGATAAAGCATACTAATGAATCTGATTACTAGAATTTCAAATCCTAATCAGTACCATTTTTCCCAATTAGTGGGGGAAAAGCCAGGAGAATTACTTTTAAAAAAGAGAACATTTTGATTTGTTCAATCTGTTTAGTCAATAGTGTGGCATCATGGACTCTTTTGTGCAATGTCCCTAGTTTTGGTAAAACTTGGTGAGTGTTGTCTACTCACATGTAGCAAGATGTTTTAGTAAATTCACTGACCATGGATGGCTTCAGTGTCTAATAAGTAATCTAGGGTTCTGAGTCCACCTACCACCATGGATTCTTAAGAATAAGGGGATTCATCCAAGAAATCCACTCACTGGGCCATTTGTTTAATTTGTGGAAATAAATCCTTGGATATAACTATCTATTGCTGTTGTTGTTTTTAGGAGGTACCTGGAATTGGACCCAGGACCTTGTACATGTGAAGCAGGTGCCTAACCACTGAGCTACATCCACTCACCAATGAGAGTTGATTTTTTCATTGTTTTTAAGGAGGTACTCAGGATCAAACCTGGAACCTTGTACATGGGAAAGGGGAACACAATCAATTGAGCTACAGCTGCTACTCAACTAACTGTTTTTACCTTAATTGTGGTATGATGTTTTGCACATATATTAAAAATGCTGTCCCCAAAAGGAGTGATCCTACATAGGTTAGTACAAGTGGTAATATTATGACAACTAATTAGTGGCAATGGAGAGTTAGGACTTGTGTGATTTGTGGGAGCAAGTGCTTGGGGTTTCTACATATGAGTAAAAATCTATTGCAATTTTGACCAAATCCAAGTATAGGAAATATATTCCAGGATGGGACCGGGGGAAGATTTGCTAGGAGAAGGCATTTGATTATTTATAAGCCCAACTCTGAGACCATAAATATCCATTTGGATTAATTTGTACAATTCCAGGTGATGTTAAGGAGAGGATAAAAATTAACATGAAGCAAGCTTGCATATCATCTGTCTTGCATTAGCCACCTGGGTCAACTGAATTGGTCTTGGGATCAGTCTACCAATTGCCTAAAAGCCTTAGTCTTGTTCAATGAAGTTTCCTGCTATCTGAGGAGGTCCATTTTTTTCTTTTTCCAGTGTTTTATTTGCACATTCAACATTCACAAGTCATTTTACAGATTTCTTCTTTTCATGGGTTTATTATTTATAGGAATGATTGAGATTAAAATGGAACATTGAAGAGGGCAAAGAAACTACCAGCAGTAGTTGCACAGAGTACAGAGGCTTCAAAAGAAAGATAACAGAGTGAGTAAGAGCAGAGTGTGGTCACTTTCTACCAGGCGGGAACCCGGACTTCATTAAGGCAAAGCTGTTACTCTTATTTCTTCCTCCCACATAAAAAAGGTATCCCATTCTCACTCTACTGCTCTCTAGGGTCTTGGCATATAACTGGTTCTATAAGTGATTAGATGCATCTCTCAACCATAAACACCTGAATATACCAGTTTAATTTTGATGCATTGATCATCCCTCTGGAAAAATTAAAAAGGCAATTGATTAAGACTGAGAAAAATTGGATGTGTATATACGTGTGGTGTGATGAAAAGGCAGGGGAGAGAAGAGGGACTCAAGGAGGGGGAGGATAGCAAACCTAACTCTTCCCAATGTATAACTGCTCTGTGTTCCCCTCAGATGCTAATAAATTGTTCCAATATTCAGCACAAAGAACAGAGATGGCTCCCTCCAGTTTAGCTGGGGAGGGGGTTAAGGAGAGTCTTGGGAGGAAAAACAAGGACAGACACACCTTTTATCCAAAGTGCATCAATTTTAATAGTTAAGAGAGCAATTACACTTTTAATTACTCCTCCCCCAAATGCTTCACACCCTGTGGGGGTTCTTTAAACCATGAGGGTTTCCTAGGATTAAAGATATTTGGATACCCACATACAAGTCAGGCAGTTTTATTTATTTTTGGAACCCAAATGTTAGTTCATGGTTAATATGGTAAGAGGAGGATTGTCTGCCAGAAGGGACCCACTTCCATGACCACTGGATCCCTATGTAGGATTGGTCCCTGTCTCTGACAGAGATCAGGGGAGGGTGTAGTAGTTAAGGGTGACTCTGAAGGGAAAACTGCCATGGGTTGTAATCTAAGTCTACTAAGATTGGAACTGCTCCACTGATTTACAACAGATCATCCAAATTAGGATTCCCCTGTCCCTTAGTGTCAAATATAACCTCTCTTGATGATTTTGAGGTCCACACTTAAGCAGGGGCCTGGATGTGAGTGTTGTGTTTGAAATTCTACAGGGGAAGACTTGCTGTTGATAAAATTTGGGGTTGGCCTGGTCAGGTGGTGTTTGTGAAAACAGCAGGAACCACTGGACTGTGAGTTTGTCTTTCATGAGTTTCTATTACATCTAAGACATCTCTTAAATTGTCTTAACATTGGTCATCATCACTTGCAAGAAGGACTGATACATGTGAGGCTTCACATGGGGTTGGCAGCTTCCAAGCTATAAAACTGCACCTTATAACACATATGTGGATGGCATCCAAACCAAAGCCTCCTCTGTGGCTCATTCCAAACCTGTGCAATTATTTTGGCGGTTCCTTTAGCAGGGACATAATTTTTTCTATCCCCTATTATGGCATCCAGTTGTCTAATTTCAGCCACTATTAGGATCAGCCTCCTCTTGGTGAGATACATTTTATATCACCAGGCAGCCTCTTTAGCTTTTAGTGGCTGGATTTGGTCATTAAGAAGAGACTGGGCCTCAGGGCAAGAGAGGTGATGTGTCTCCTTCTCCAAATGATAATTTCCCCCTTCTTCTTGGTCTTCTGCTTTTGCTTCTGCTCTCTGTATTCCTTAGCAGGTGTTTACCAACAGAGCAGAGGGAATTCTCTCCTCTTCACTCTCACAGTTGTTTGTCCTACCTTCTCCCCTAGGGAGGCCTTGTCAATCTTCCCAGGTTCTTCCTCTATATGCTGTTTCCTCTGACAGTTTATGCTCCTACCTTCCCTCCTGGTAGCATGACCATAAGAAGTAAAGCCCAGCAAGAGACTCAAGATTTGGAAACCCCTTCAGTGGGGCAGAAAATCCTTTCAGTGTTCTGGGAGAGGTAGGGATATACACTTCCCTGCCTTTAGTCACTTTAAGTATTGCTTTTGCTAGCTTGACCCAAAGGTTGAGGTCTCATTAGCTACTAGGCGGAGAGGAGTGAAGAATAAAATGACACCAGCCACTACCTGGGGAGGATCCCAAAGGGCCTCTCCTCCTCCTCCCTGCCTTTTTCCTTGTTCACCTTTCTCCTTCCTCCATGTCATTTTGGCTCCTCAGTACTCCCAGCCCAGTGCAAGATACAGCATTGCTCTATTCTCTCTCCACTATCCTCCTGCCTCAGTTTCCTTCTTCACATTGACCTAGACACACCTGGTTTGGCTCAGTTTCCCCACCCTTCATGATCTCTCTCCACCTGCCTGCCCCATTCCCTCCCACACACACAATGCACAAACACACACATTTATCCCATCTATGGATGTATTGTAGTATGTGTGTGTGTGTGTGTGTGTGTATGTATGTATGTACTTAGTAAAGGTATATTCTTTCCACATATTTTCTTAAGTGTATTAGGTTTTAGAGTTATATTCAGGCAGGCAAATGTACATCTGTCTCATTATTATATTTTATCCCATTAATTTTTATTGCCATCCTATAATCCATATAATGAATGGCTTTAATTTTTTTTCACTTAGTCAAGATTTATTTCAATGCCTGGAAATATTCAGATTAATCAAAATGTAATTTCTTAAAATACATCATGTAACACTTTTGAATATGTCGATACCATGACCTAACCTCTAAACATCAGTTTATGAGCAGATTTTCAAAAGCAATGTTAGTTAACAATCAAAAGGCAACAATAAAATACATATGAGGACATAATTAGCAGCAAGCTATTCAAACAAAAACACAACTTGTCTTTATACTTTGCATGTGCATTTAACTCTGCTTCATAATTGAGGCATCTTTTGTTCAAGAATTTTATTTCTAACATTAAACTACATTTTCTAAATATTTTTATAAAGAAATGAAATATGCCAAACTGCTTTGTTTGCCATAGACCAGAAAGTAAAATACAACCTACTGAGCTTATCCATATTCCCCCTATCCAATCTGACTTTTAGATGTTTTTCTATATACTTTATTCTAATTCATTCATGAAGAATTAGAATAAAATTTTTTCACCTTTAAAATTACCTTCCATATATTGCCCTTCTTTCCTGAAAACCTGGTGCTAAAGTAAACAATGAAGCAATGTACTATTTCAGGGACCCAAAGCAATCTGTAACCTCAATTTCCCAAATATCAATTTCATATTTCTTCCAATATAAACAAAAAGAAAAAATCACTTAAAAGAAAAAGGAACCAATTAAGTTGAAAAACAAGAATAGATCCTCTTTAAAAAGAACAAAGTGTTTTTCAAAGCAAAAATGAGATCTACAGATTTCAACAACAATCATTTTTCTTTCTTCAAAGGCAAACAAAAAAAATGGAAGGAGGGAATCAAGACAATTAAA
>JAQZBX010104258.1:0-10970 GCA_029593785.1 Cabassous unicinctus | reverse complement strand
TAGTGTACAAAAACATTACTGATTTTTGTGTGTTGATCTTGTATCCTGCCACTTTGCTGAACTCATTTATTAGTTCAAGTAGCTTTGTTGTGGATACTTCAGGATTTTCTAAGTACAGGATCATGTCATCCGCAAACAGTGAGAGTTTTACTTCCTCTTTTCCTATTTGGATGCCTTTAATTTTTTTTTCTTGTCTAATTGCCCTAGCTAGAACTTCTAGTACAATGTTGAATAACAATGGTGACAATGGGCATCCTTGTCTTGTTCCTGATCTTAGAGGGAAAGCTTTCAACCTTTAATCTGAGAATATCTTAATCTCTCCCACATTTTTGAAAGACTCTCTCTGGGTGTAAAATTCTTGGCTGGCAGTTGTTTTCTTTCTGCACTGTAGGTATTTCAACTAATTTCCTTCTTCCCTCCGTGATTTCTGATGAGAAATCGGCACTTGATCTAATTGGGACTCCCTTGTACATTACACATTGCTTTTCTCTCAGCTTTCAGATTTTTCTCCTTGTCTTTTGCATTTGATAGTGTGATCAGTTATGGTGAGGTGTATTTTTCTTCATGTTTATCCTGTTTGGTGTTCTTTGAGCTTCTTGGATGTGCATATTCCTGTCTTTTGCTAAGTTTGGGATTTCTCTGTCATTATTTCTTTGACTATTCCTTCTGCCCCTTTCTCTACTTCTACTCCTTCTGGGTGTCCCATAATGCATGTATTGGTGCACTCAATGGTGTCCAATCCATAGTTGTCTGGTTTTTTTGTTTGTTTTTTTTAGGAGGCACCACAGATTGAACCTAGGACCTCATACATCGGAAGCAGGCATTCAACCAATTGAGCTACACTGGCTCCCCTTGGTTTCTTTTTAAAGTTTCTATTTCTTTACTTATACCAGGGGTTCTTAGCCTTCTTTGTTCCGTGGGCCCCTTTGCCCGTCAGGAGAAAACCATGGGCCCCTTCTCAGAATGTAGTGGCAGATAGTTTTATGACACTCAAAATCAGCATGTCTTTACATTAAATTTTAGGATTATTCAAAATTAATTCAAGCTCACAGACCCCTTGTTAACCGTGAACCCTGGTTAAGAACCCCTGACTTAGATTCTCATATTGCCCCTCCATTGTTTTCCTGATACTCTTTAGTTCTTTCTCTGTACTTCATCTCCTTTAGCATTTTTTTAAAGGTTTATTTTATTTTTCCCCACCCCCTTGTTGTTTGTGCTTGCTGTCTATTCGTTGTGTGCTCATCTTCCTTTTAGGAGGCACCAGGAACTGAACCTGGGGTCTCCCATGTGGGAGGGAGACACCTGACCACTTGAGCTACCTCCACTCCCTGCTTGTTGTATCACTCATTATGTTTTCCTCTTGTGTCTCTTGTTGCATCAGCTCACCACACCAGCCCATTGTGACAGCTCGCTGTCTTGCTCATCTTCTTTAGGAGGCATAAAGAACTGAACCCAGGACCTCCCATGTGGTAGGTGGGAACGCAATTGCTTGAGCCATATCTGCTTCTCCCTTTATCATTTTTAAGATTTTTTAAAAATGCTTTGTTCAGTATGTCCACATTCTCGTGCTCTTAATTGGTGGTTTCTAGATTTTTATCCTTTTCCTTTGAATGGGCCATAATTTCCCATCTCTTTGTCTTGTACTGTTTTGTTACACACTGTACATTTTAATATTTTAAAATGTTAACTCTGGGATTTATTCCCTGAGATGTCTGTTAGTTTTGTAACCAGCTGGTGATAAGACAGAGTTTTTCTTGAGCTTCAAACCTCCTATTAGAAAGGTCTGCCCAAGGCGAATGCAGTGTGCAGGTTTTCCCTGTCTCTCTGGGCCTCTGTCTTGACCTGGGCTTTAGACTGTTCTTTTGTAGTCACCCTATTTACAGGAGTTTGGTTGTCGCTTCTGTTTCCTAGGAGACGGACCTCCCTCTCCTGGGTGTTTGAAGCTAGCAGGCTGTCCCTGTCTATAGTGTTTTACACTATAGTGTTTATAGTGTCCCTGTCTATAGTGTCCTTTTGTTGTCTTAAGCTGCTTTGTCTGGAGGGCAAATTCTGGGAGAACAGCGTAACTGAGAGCAATTTCCCAAGTCAATATTTCCCAGTCAAAACAGTTCCAGGGACCCACTGATGGAGTACAGACTGGCTCCAAACTGCACTGAGGAGGAGATCAGAAAGGATGCCAAAGGTTTATCTGATGGCTCCCCAAAGCTGAGCTTTCCTGGTCTGCTCAATAAACGTAGCCCTTCAGATAACTTTCTCCCTTTGCCTGAGAAAGTGTTATGTCTTTAAATCTCCACTACCTTCATCCCTATCCAGAGCAGGTTAAAACAGTGGCTGCCTCTGAGCTGGGCCCCCTACAATCAGAATTTACTAATCAAAAGCTGAATCAGTGATAAGTTGTGCCCACCCCTTTTGTTAGGGAAGAGGATTTCTGTGTCCCTTTCTGTCACCAGACCCCAAGGTGGCCTTCCATGAGAGTGGGGTATGAGTACCAATAGCTACCACAGGGAGAGAGCATTTTACTGTTATTTACCTTAATTTATCAGCCTCCTCCTCCTGCTCTTCCCTGGGTGCATTCTTCTGGACTCTAGAGTTTCAGAATAGTTATTTCAGACAGTTCCTACCTGTTCAATAGTTGTTGTGGTGGAAGGACTGAGTCCTGGCGCTTCCTGCTCTACCATCCTCCCAAAATCCTCTATCCTTTTTATTTCTTTTTCTGGCTTAATTGCTTTGGCTAAAACTTCCAGTACAATGTTGAATAACAGTGGTGACAATGGGCATCTTTGCTCTCTTCCTGATTTTAGAGGGAAAACTTTCAGTCTTTCACTATTGAGTATGTTAGCAGTGGAATTTTCATATATGCTCTTAATCATGTTGAGAAAGTTTCCTTCCATTCCTAGGTTTTTAAGTGTTTTAATTAAGAAGGGTGCTGGATTTTGTCAAATGCCTTTTCTGTGTCAGTTGAGATGCTCATTTTTTTCCCTTTTTTCTATGAATGTGTTGTATTACAGTAATTGGTTTTCTTATGTTGAATAATCCTTACATACCAGGGATAAATCCTACTTGATCATGGTGTATAATTCTTTTAATATCCTATTGGATTTGGCTTGCTAGTATTTTGTTGAGGATTTTTGCATCTATATTCGTAAGGGATATTGGTCTATAATTTTCATTTCTTGTGGTATCTTTACCTGGCTTTGGTATTAGGGTGATGTTGGCTTCAGTGAGTGAATTAGGGAGTGTTCCCTTTTCTTCAATTTTTTGGAAGAGTTTGAGCAGATTGCTGTTAATTCTTGTTGAAATGTTTGTTAAAATTTACCAGTGAAGCCAATCTAGTACTGGACTTTTCTTTGTGGGGAGATTTTTGGTTACTGATCAGTCTCTTTACTTGTTATTGGTCTACTTTCATCCCTATCCAGAATCAATGTGGGTTGTTTGTGTACTTTAGGAATTTGTCCATTTCGTTTAGATTATCTAATTTGTTAGTGTACAGTTGTTGATAGCATCCTCTTATGATCCTTTTTATTTCTGAAGGGTCTGTAGTAATGTCCCCCCCCTTATTGCTGATTTTAATTATTGGCAGTCTTTTTTCTTTTCTTTTTTTTTGTCAGTCTCGCTAAAGGCTTCTCAATTTTATTGATCTTTCCAAAGAACCAACTTTTGGTTTTAATTCTCCCTATTGTTTTGTTTTTTATGATTTATTTTATTTTACTTTATTTTTCTTTATTTATTCCCCACCACCGCCAGATGTTTTTTTCGTCTGTCTGCTCATTGTTTGCTCGTCTTCTCCAGGAGGTACCAGGAACCAAACCTGGGACCTCCCACATGAGAGCTGTGTGCCCAAAGGCCTGAGCCACATCTGCTCCCTGTGGGCTGCAGCGTCTGCTGGCTTGTGGTATCTGCTTGTTGCTGCAGGCACAGAGTCTTGTTCATTACCGAGGAGGCGATGTCTGCTCATCTTCTTTTAGGAGGCACCGGGACCTGAACCTGGCAACTCCCGTGTGGTAGGCAGACACCCAAGAGGTTGAGCTACATCTACTTCCCTCTATTGTTTTAATTCTCTATTTAATCTTATTTTGTTCTCTAATCTTCATTATATCTTCCTACTGCTTGGTTTGGGTTTAGTTTTCTGTTCTTTTCCTAGTTCCTTCAGGAGTGCTCTTAGTTCTCTAATTTGAGTTCTAAATGCTTGTATTAACAAAGAAGAAAGAGCTCAAGTCAAAATCCTAACTGAGCTTTGTTCTTGATTCTGAGATTTTTTTCCTTTTCCTTTATTTTGGAGGATTGGTTGCCCATGAGCAAAGATTTGGGTTAATTATACCCTTTGTTCATCATCCATTCTTGCCATTCATAAAGGCTGTTCCATTTATTAAATAACAACATTGTAATAAGTATTGAAAACATCCAAAACAAAAGCTGACTTTAATGAAAACTGAAATCTAACGTTAATCTCCTCTCATTCCATTGACCTTCAATTGATTCAGTGTCTGTATTTCTTGCTCCCCTGCTTTTTTTTTTGAAACAGATTTATTGAGGAAAAAAAATCACCTACCATATAATTCACCATTTAAAGTGTACAATTGAAGAGTTTGTAGTTTATTCATAAAGTTGTGCAACCATCACCACAATAAATTTTAGAATGTTTCCATCATCCATAAGAGAAACCATATGCCCATTAGCAATCACTCCCTATTTCCTCCCAACCTTCCCAGCCCCAGAAAACCACTAATCTAATTTTTGTCTCTGAATTTGCCTATTCTGGACATTACACTTAACAAAATGTATCCAAGGTTATCCATTTTATAGTATTAGTACTTTTTTCCTTGTTATAGCTGAATAACCACATTTAATTTATCCATTTGTCAGTTGATAGGCAGTTGGGTTGTTTCTCCTTCCTGGCTATTATGAAAAATGCTGATATGAATATTTGTATACATGATTTTTTGTGGACATTTGTTTCCATTTCTCTTGGGTATATACCTAAGAGTGGAATTGATGGGTCATGTGGTCACTCTATGTTGAATATTTGAGGAATTTTGGAGAATGTATTCTAAAGAAGCGGTTATATTTTACTTTCTCACCAGAAGTGTATGAGGGTTCTTGTTTCTCCACATCCTTACCAACACTTGTTATTCCCTGTCTTTTTTATTATACCCATCCTAGTGGGGGTGGGTGAAGTAGTGTCTCTTTGTGGATTTGATTGCCTATCCCTAATTGCTAATGATGTTGAGCATCTTTTCATGTGCTATTGAACTTTTATATATCTCCCTTGGGGAAATGTTTATGCAAAGTCTTTGCCCATTTTTAATTGGTTTGTCTTTTGTTTTTAAGTTATAAGAGTTGCTTATATGTTCTGGATACAAGTCCCTTATCAGATACATGGTTCGCAAATATTTCCTTCCATTCTGTGTGCTGCCTTTTCACTTTATTAATGGTGTCCTTTCTTCTTCCATGTTCTCTTCATCTTGATCTTTCATCCTCAGTGGATCCCAGAACATCTACTGTCAAAACATCCATGAAGCCTTGGAAATGTCCCTGCTTGCCCTACTAACTTCTTTCCCATCAACCACTTTCATTCCTTGTTTCACAACATGGCCTGCCATCCTGGGTTCATTGGCAGGACCTTTCTTATATGTCTCATATATACATGCTCCTGCTTTGATGGTGTCCTTTGAAGCACAAAAGTCTTTCATTTTGATGAAGTCTAATTTATTTGTTTTTTGTTTTATAACTTGTCCTTTTGGCATCATATCTAAGAAGGCTTTGCCGAACCTAAGCTCATGAAGATTTACTCTTGTATTTTCTTCTAAGATTTTGTAATTTTAACTATTATATTTGGGACTATAATCTATTTTTATTTAATTTTTGCCTGTGGCATGTGAAAGGGGTCCAGCATCATTCTTTAACGTGTGGATATGCAATTATCCTATCACCATTTATTGAAAAATCTTTTATTTTCTATTGAATTATTCTAGCACCCTTGTGGAAAAATTGCTTTTGTTTTTATGTAGTTTTCTCATATCTGTATGTTTTATTGAAAAGGATTTTTAAATTTCATTTGTTTTTAACTCTTTGAATATATTACATATTATGTAATGTATTATGAGGTATGTAATCTTTTGGGACACTCTTCCCTCACTTAATATTTGCACCAGCTTAGTAGTGGGTGTGGGTTTGAATTGGGAATCGGAGTCATCTCATGGCTTTAAGTACCACCTCTATAATGGAAGCGTCAAAGTTTTAGCTAAGAACAAGTAGGTAGGTGGTATCAGAGGACACTAGCTTAGAAAGGGCTTCAGGAAGGAAGGGGTGTTGGCCAGGCCAATACTGCTGAGAGAGGAGGACAGGGGCTTGAGTTGTGGTGTTGTAAGGACAGAGCTCACTGGCAACCTTGAATAAAGCTGTCTTAAGGGAATAGTGGGGGAAATATCAGAGCCCTTTGATATAAGGGGAGGGAAGGAAGAGGAGATAGCAAGAGTAGCCAAGAAGGGGTGCAGCAGCTGAAGGGGTCTTTGGGTCAAGGGAGCATTCCCCTGCCTCTGTGTGTCATGACACCCACCCACAACTTGGGTAACGCCAAGGTCATCTCCCATATGAGACCTCACTCTCCTTGGGGCTGGTGCTGCAATGTTCACTGCTGTGCCCAGCCGTTTGCCCAACATCTGGTTCCTCCTAAGGAGCTGGTGAAGAATGGTTAAATGAATGATTTCTTACATGGAAAGCACCTGGAAATAAAAGAAAAATTGTATGGTCTTCTATGTTTGAATCTATTTATGTCATTGAAAATGAAAAGGTGTGAGCTTGTGAATGCACAAATGTCTTTTTGAAGTATGATGTGGAGTGTGAGTTGGTTTGAGGTGTGGTTGTGGAGGCAGAACCTGCGTGTCATGAGGCTGCATGGCAGTAAGCATGTATCCGAGTGTATCTGTGAGACGGCACATGAGAGTGACGGTGTCTGTGATTGTGCATGGCTGCGTGTGTGAGTCTGTGTGAAGATGCAGGATGATGAGATTTTGGCTTTATCTACATGTGCCTTTGGGGCTGTATGCGGTAGTGGGCGTGTGTGTCCCAGAGGCTTTGTGTTCCTGTGGTCAGTGGGCGTGCATGTCTGAGTGAGTCTGTGCTCGCAGGTCTGTGTGTTTCTGGGTGATTCTCCTTCCTGAGTGTGTCTGGATAATGGTGTATGAAGTGTGTGTGTGATCAGTGTGTTTGTGTGGCTGTAATGTGACAATGTGAGCATGTGTGATCATAGTAGATGGTGAGGGCCTGACCGAGTGGCTCCCTTAGTGAGACAGCAAGCGTGAGTGACTGCAAGGGACAGCGAATGTGTGTCTTACGGTGTCTGCCTGATAATTCCTGACTAGTGTCTTTCTGAACGGGTCCCTGGGGCTGCATACGTCAGGGGGCGCGTGTCTGTGTGGACAGTGCCTGTGTGTCTGGCACTGCTGTGGCAGTGAGCATGGATCCGAGCACGTCTGGGATCCACATGGCCGACAACCTGTGTGCAAGTGCCTGGCAGCGAACCTGTGACTGAGTCTGTGTGACTGTTTGTCCCAGGGTATCTGTGGGACTAGGCACGGCAGTGGGCACTTGTCCGAGTGTGTCTGTGTGACCGCCTGGTATAGGGAGAGTGTGTCTGTCTGGTTGTCTGTGTCCTGCCCTCTGCGAGGCCAGGGTGTCTCTGCAGCGGGGGGAGGTGGGCTCCATGTGCAGCAGGGGCCAGCTGGTGCCAGGGCTGCCGTGTTGAGTGCAGCTGCAAAGGGGAGGCTCTGGAATAGCCATCTTGCAGCTTGAAGAAGGATTTCGTGGTGTGGTTGCTGGGCTCGAACCACTCTAGTTTGCTTTCCAACAACGGTCTCGACTTGGAGGACAGGCTCATCTGAGGTGCCGTAAAAGCCAAGCAGGCGACAGCTGGTGATGTGGGCAGTGAGCAGACACACAGACGAGCCTGGTGGGATGGGGGAGAGTTCTGAGGAGGAGAAGCAGGTGACTGGGAAGGGATCAAAGAGGGGCTGGGTCACTGGCTGAGGAGCTGCGGGGAGCAGGGGTGAGGGTAGAGGGGTTATAAAGCATGGGAGGGTGAGGAGGCAGTGTGACGACGTGGAGGGACCCCTGCACCCCAGTGACCCTAAGGATGTTTAGGACCAGCCTGAGTATCATAGCACACACAAGTGTCAGCTTCGTGGTGGCAGAGGCTGTGTCCTGGGCGCTGGCGTTGGAGCCACCTGGCCCTGGTGAGCTTTCTGTGTCCTTGGACCCGCCCCCAGCCCTCGTTCAGGGCCGCAGAGGACGCCGGGCCCAGGGCTGCGGGGGGCCAGGCAGGGCCGGGAGCTGGGGGCCAGGTGGAGGGGCTGGGCCCCGGCCCTCTCCCTCCCCGTGGGCAGCCTCTGGGCTTGGGCTGCACACTGAGGTAAGTGGGCTTATTCGTGTGGGCTTGTCGACTGGAGCCCTCCTACAGGGAGGGCCGGGGATTCTCACGCCCGGAACTGTTCGCGTCTGTCCCCTCTGCATGACGTCCAGGCCTGCCCAGCAGAGGCTATTCCAGTCACACGGCTTTTCTTTTGAGGGGCGTTTTCAGTTGCAAGTTACAGAAAACACAACTGATGCTGGCTGTGTTTTTCTCACGTATCAAGAATTCCAACAATATTGGAGCACAGGAAAATTGGAATATAGACTGTCAGCTTTACATCGATGTTAAATTTCCTGAACTTGACAACTGTGTTTAAGGAAGTTACATAAGTGAATATCCTTGTTCTTAGGAAAAGTGCATAGAAGTATTAAGTATCCAGGAGAATGATGTATACAACCTACTCTCAAATGCTTAGAATACAGACATATAAATAGACAGACTGGCAGTTGGATGGATGGATGGATGGATGGATGGATGGATGGATGGGTGGGTGGATAAAAAGATAGGTTGAATGATGGCAAGTGTGGCAAAAAATTAAAATTGGTGTATCTGTATATCTGGAAATTTGTATGGGTTTTGTATGATTTTTACAACTGTTCTGTAAGTTTGAAATTATTTCAAAATAAAAATTAATTAAACAAACAAACAAAAAAAAAACAGAAAAAAAGAATCCAGACCACCCAGAGATTGCACTTTTCTAAGAGTTTGAGGGCCTGGGATTTCTGGCCTGCCTTGGTCTTTCTTTGGCAAAATAGTTTCTTCAAAATCCTGGGGTCTCTACCAGTTGTCTTCTCCCCTTCTGATGGCAACTTATGACCCTGGTGCTCAGCACTCTGTGAGCAGGCAGGTGGTCTGCCATGACTGAGTAAATAATTCCTGGCATTGACCTCGATCTCCAGCACTTCCTGCACCCACCCCAGCCCCGTGATTGCCACCTGCAGCATTTCAGTGACCTGCTCTGTGCATCGCTAAAGTCTTTTCTCCTTTCCCTGTTCCCTGTGAGTGTCTCCAGCTTCCGGTGGTCAACTGCTGTACCAGTGAAACCTCAGTGTGCTGACAACCGCCCCTGACAACTTCCCCAGGGGGCAGGAAGAGCACCTGTACTGGCCCACTGCTCCTGACCTCTTTGTGTCCTAAAAGGACCCCTCTGGCTGCTTAGGCATCGGCATGCCTGTGGATGCCATGCTGGTTGATAAAGGCGTGGACGGCCTAGTATCTCACTGAGGAGGTGTGCCGTTTCCTCAGTCGAAGGGATCACGTGAGACCATGAACACGTGAGACCATGGACACTTGATATATGTGATTCCCCACCCCCTATCACAGAAGGGTGCATTACTCCTGAGTCAGGGTCCCTCGCCTGTGACCCGGAGGCATGAGACAGCAGATCATGTCCCACAGACTGGACAGTTTAGATGATAGAAGAGAAGGGCGGCTGGGAGGCAAGTAAGGGTGACAATGAGGGTCCTTGAATGATGAGCAAGAGCTCTGCATTTCTTACAGAGGGAGGGCGAGCAGGCCTCCCTGAACAGGGCGCCCAGATGTGGGCTTAAGGAAGGTCACTGGCTGCTGTGGCGAGTGGCTTGTAGGGATTTGAGCCTGGAGGGAGGACCCAGTTGCCAAAATCCAGGCACAGTCAACAAGGCCATCAAGTAATATGCTTATTGTTTGTTTGCTCATTTCCTCATCAAATTTGCTGAGGATGTCCTGAAATGTGACACTTCATTTAGAGAGAAACTCAGCACCCAGACAATGTGATTTGCATAGGAACCTTTATTTCCGGCCGGCCGGGGCCCCCTCCAGCAGTATGGAGAGAAGCGACCCCGGCTTCTCACGGTGGGTTTTTATAGGGAATTTCTGCAGGGTCAGCATGATTAAGCAACTTTTCTCGTGCTCAGATACCAGATTAGTTAAAACAAAGCATCAATTTTCTCGCGCCAGAAAGGGTAATGGGCAGCTTCAATTGTACACTTCAAATGCATATCTCTTTTATCCATATCCAGCATAGCAAGCAAGCAAGCAATCTTACAGAAGCTAATGTTCGCAGTTAGCTTCAGCGTTAAGGGGGTTTGGGTTAATCTTTACCAGGGGTGGCTTTTGATCATTCTATGGTTGCGTGATTGGTCAGGCCCAGATGCATATCCGGGGTATTGTCTAAGCAAGTTTTATGGCCTTAGGAATTTTCATCAGTGTTACCTTGTTTAAAAATCTCCATTCCATTCCCCACTCCTGTTTTGCCATGGAATCAAATCGTTGATTCAGTGTCATTACTTAAAGGGGAATATGCCGTGCGCAATGATGCAGCACACAGTGCCATTAATTTTACTGCCTGGAGTCTTTTTTTGATATAGGACATAAGACAATTGACTAGGCAGGGCCCTATCAGAAGTCCCAGTATTACCAGCATCAGGGGTCCTATGGCTGCCGAGAGCATAGTTGTTAACCAGGGGGACCAGGAAAACAGTTTTTCATACCAATTTGTATCTCCAGATCGTAGCTCCTCTCGTTCTTTTAGCCTGTTTCGTAAAAGTGACAAACTTTCCTTAATTATTCCTGAATGATTAAC
>JAQZBX010104257.1:0-10968 GCA_029593785.1 Cabassous unicinctus | reverse complement strand
CAGATTTGGTTTTGTAAAATTTTTCTAATGTTTTTAATTCTCAGCTTCATTTAGTTATGATCTAATTTTTGATATTTCCTTTTTTCTGCTTGCTTTGGATTTAGGTTTTTGTTTATTTTCTAGTTCCTCTAGGTGTTCAGTTATGTCTTTGATTTTAACTCTTTCTTCTTTTGTAATATAGCATTTATGGCTATAAATTTCCATCTCAGCACTGTTTTTCCTGCATCCCATAATATTTGATATGTTGTGTCCTCATTTTCAATTATTTCAAGGTAGTTACTGATTTCTTTTGCAGTTTTCTTGACTTACTGACTGTCTAAGAGTGTCTTATTTAACTTCCATATCTTTCTGCCTATTCAGTCCCTTATTCATTCCATTGTTGTCATAGCAATTGCTTTGTATAACTTCCATCTTTCTGAATTTGTTGAAATGGACAAGTGTCTACCAGCTTATATTGATGAAAGAAGAAATTGATGAACTTGATAGACCAATCACAAGTAACAAAATTGAATTTGTCATCAAATACCTCCCAACTAAGAAGAGCCCAGGACCAGATGGCTTCATGAGTGAATTCTACCAATCATTATGGAAAGAGTTAACACAATCTTACTTAAACTATTCCAAAAAATAGAAGTAGAGGGAACATTACCTAACTCATTCTATGATACCAAAATCATCCTAATACCAAAGCCACATAAAGACTACAAAGGAAAAGAAAGCTACAGATCAATCTCTCTAATGAACCTGGATATTAAAATCCTCAACAAAATACTTCCTAATTGCCAAAACATCAAATGAATTATAAACCAAGTGGGTTTCATCCTTGGTATTCAAGGATGGTTCAACCTAAGAAAATCAATGTAATACATGACATTAACAGATTAAATACAAAAAATCACATGATTATCTCTATTTATGCAGGAAAAGCATTTGAAAAACAACAGCATCTTTTCTTGACAAAAACACTTCAAAGGATAGAAATAGAAGGAAACTTACTCAACAAGCTAAAGGGTATATATGGACAGCCCATAGCTAACATCATATTCAAAAGTGAAATGTTAAAGTCTTCCCCCTAATACCTGGAGCAAGAAAAGGATGCCCACTGTCACTGCTCTTGTTTAACATTGTGAGAGAAGTACTTGTTTGAGCACTTAGGCAATAAAAAGATATAAAAGTCATCCAAACTGGAAAGGAAGAAGCAAAAATTTCACTATTTGAAGATGACATGATCCAATACATAGAAAGCCCCAAGAAATCTACAGCAAACCTTCTGGAGCTAATAAATGAGTTCAGTAAAGTGGCAGCATATATGATTAACTCACAAAAATCAGTAGCATTACTGTACACCAATAAAGAGCAATCTGAGGAGGAAATAAAGAAAAAAATTCATTTTACAATAATAACTAAAAGAAGCAAATACTTAGGAGTAAACTTAACTAAAGATGTAAAGGACTTAAACACAGAAGACTAGGAAATATTTTTAAAGGAAATCAAAGAAGACCTAAATAAATGGAAGAATATTCCCTGTTCATGGATTGGAATGCTCAACATCATTAAAATGTCTGCCCTACTGACATTGATTTAGAATTTCAATGCATCCCATTAAAATTTACAACATTTTTTGCAATTGGAAAAGTTAATTATGAAATTTATTTGGAAGGGCAAGAGGCCCCAAATAACGAAAAACATATTGAAAAATAAAAACAAAATTGAGGAATTGTGTTACCTGACTTTAAAACATACTACAAAGCTACAGTGGTCAAAACTGCATGGTATTGGCACAAGGATCGACATATTGACCAATGGAATCAAACTGAGAGTTCTGATATAGATCTTCATATATACAGTCAATTGATATTTGACAAGGCTATCAAGCCCACTCAACCGAGAAAAAGGGCTCTTCATCAAATGGTGCTTGGAAAACTGGATATCTATATATAAAAGAATGAAAGAGGCTTACCATCTCACTCACTATATAAAATTTAATTAATCATGGATCAAAGAAATAAATATAAAAACCAAGACCATTAATTTCCTAGGTGGTAATGTAGGGACGTATCTACACGATATTGTAGTTGGAAATGATTTCATAAACTTTACACCCAAAGCTGAAGCAACAAAGGAAAAAATAGATATATGGGACCACCTCAAAATTGAAAACTTTGTGCTTCAAAGGAGTTTGTCAAGAAAGTGAAAAGGCAGCCTACTCAATGGGAGAAAGTATTTGGTAATCGTTTATCTGATAAGGGCCTAATGTCCAGCACATATAAAGAAATCCTACATCTCAAAAATGAAAAGTCAAACAAGTCATTTTTAAAATAGGCAAGAGATTTGAATAGACACTTCTCCAAAGAAGAAATGCAAATGGCTAAAAAGCACATGAAAATATGCTTAACATCACTAGCTATTAGGGAAATGCAAATCAAAAATCAAAACTACAATGAGATATCATCTTATGCCTATTAGACTGGTGACTATTATAAAAAACAGAGAACTACAAGTGATGGAGAGGATGTGGAGGAAAGGGAACACTCATCCACTGCTAGTGGGAAAGTAGAATAGTGTAGCTATTGTAGAAGACAGTTTGGCAGTTCCTCAGGAAGCTAACTATAACACTGCCATATGATTTAGCAATCCCACTTCTGGCTGTATACCAAGTAGAATTGAAAGAAGAGATACAAACAGATATGTGCACACCAATGGCCATAGTAGCATTATTCAGCACTGCCAAAAGTTGGAAGCAACCCAAGTGTCCATCTACAGGTGAATGGATAAACAAATTGTGGTATATACATATAATGGAATATTAACTCAGCTGTAAGAGGAAATGCAGTATTAACACATGGGACAACATGGATGACTCTTGAAGATCTTATATTGAGTGAGTAAGCCAGTCACTGAAGGACAAATATTACATGACATCACTGATATGACTTAAGTTAATTGAGCAGGGTTACAGAGCCAGAATCTGGAAGATAGGTTATCAGGAGGCAGAAGGGGAGCAGAGTATAGTAAGTTCAGACTTAACATGGGCAAGATCTATGATAAGGTGGAAGGGGTTGGTTGTGCAGTGGATAGGGTGATAGTGATGCAGTGATGTGATTGTGTTCAACAGTCCTGACATGTGAGGAGGAGTAGGGTTGGGGTGTTGGACTCTCCATGGAATTGGGGAAGGGCTGGAGATAGGAACAGGTGAACTCTGGGGATTTCTAGATGTGTGGTTAAAACTACTGTGGTGGGAATGTTCTTTTGGAAAATATGGCAGGGGAGGGTTACTGGTGCAGGTTTTTGCATGTGGAGGATATGCAAGATAAGGCACACCTGAGGCATGTTTCTATGGACTATGAAAGTGTTCATCTTTTCATAGTGTGTTATCCCAGTGGGTGGAAACCCACACAATAAACATGAAAACATTAAACTCTCATCCTGGGAAGTACTTCTATGTTCTCAATTAGAGAGGCAAGAATCTCTTGAGAACATGGGCAGTGCCTAATAAAAGGAAACAGATGAATATGGCAGGCCTTCGCTATTACATGTAACTATTAATTTTATTCTTCAAAAACTGAAGCTTAGTTGTTACCATAGATTCTGAGGGGAGGGTGAAGGAAGAATAGCATAGATTGAACAAAGTGCATTTTTATGGCATTGGAATTGTTCTGCATGATCATGCAATGATGGATACAGGGCATTTTAAGATTTGTCAAAACTTATAAATTTTATGGTGCAAAATATCAATCAGTGAACATAAGTTAATAGCAATGCTTCAATATTTGTACATCAATTATAGCAAATGTACCATCCACATATACAATGTTAATAATAGACATGAGTGAGAGAGAGGCAGGCTGCTGGGTATAGGGGAATCCTCTATATTTTCTATGTGACTTTCCTGTAACCTAAAGTTTCTCTGAAGATGAAGCAAATAAAATATGAGGCTTCTGGGTATAGGGGAATCCTCTATATTTTCTATGTGCCTTTCCTGTAACCTAAACTTTCCCTGAAGATAAAGCAAATAAAACATGATACTTGGGGAACATTTGGAAGAAATTGACACTGTACATAAAAGAAAACTGATCTTCTGGTGATGAAAGACACAATGAAAAGGTTTTATTTTATTTTTTATTTTTGCATTTGATTTGTTACATATTATTATTAAATTTTTATTTGCCCAAAGGACCTTGGACCTCCTCCCTGTCTTGAGAAGGGTATCAGCCAGCCTCAAGCCTGTATTACCCAATCTTCAGCCTGCTTCAAGGAGTTTTCACAACCTCCTTTCTCTGAAAAAACCATCACCTAAAATCCACCCTGTCCTGATTTGTCTGCCATCCAACTCATGCATGAAGAGATTAATCCTGTCTCACCAGATGAAATTTCAAGAGACTGCCCTGAGGTAATTAGCTGGCAAAAAACTTCTAATTTTTCTCCATACCCACCCCAAACACCCTCTTCTCTTCCAGACCTATAACTAGACTAAAACCACAAGTCCCCAAAGGTAGAGTACAAAGTGTAACCCATGAGGAAGTACACTATACTCTAAAATAACTGCATGAATCTTCCAATTTATATAAGCAGAAATCAGAGGAATATGTGTGGGGATGGATATTAAGGGATTGCATTAAAGGTGAAGGAATATAAAGTTGGATCAGGTTGAATTTTTTTATATTGGCTCATTAAACAGAGATCCTGGATTCAATATTGTAATAACTCATAGGGTTAGAAAAGGCTCTAAGAGTTTGTGCAAGTGGCTGGCTGAAATATCGACCAAAAGGTGATTTACAATGCCTGAGGTTAAGATGCCCAATTTACACTCATATACTATAGATGAGGGAATCCAAACGCTTAGAGAGATTGGAATGCTTGAATGGATTCACCATTTAAGATCTGCCCACCCACCCCAGGGAGGTCTAGAGAACACACCTTTAACCAGACTGTTAGGAATAAATTTTTGAGACCAACTCTAACTTCCCTGAAGAGCTCTGTGGTTGCTTTTCTCTATAGGTCAGATATTACTGTGGGAACTGCTTTTATGGAACTAGAATCCTTAAATAGTATAGGAATGATCAGATCCTGGGCTGGCAGAAGCCAAGTAGCAGCACTTAATCACCAAAGACATGTGGCTTTGTCTACCACAATGAAAGACACACTCAAAGCATCAATCAAAAGAATATGAGTCATACAGGCCTATGGCATTGGCTAACAGATTATGGGGTACCTAGAAGTAAAACACATGGGCAGTCTACTAAATTCCTGTTGATTTGTATAAGAAGAAGAGTTCTAGTTCTAGTGAACAAAAGCCTAACTTGAATTACAGAAAAAAAGAATCATGACCCCTTAATCAATTCCCAGGCTTGAGACAGTTTAATGACCCAGAACCTCTTGAATTATAGGAAAGTCAAGTCCCCTTGGAATCATGTTAGACTGCAAAAATTTTATACTACTAAAGTTCCTCCCAGCTTTCCCCAAAGAGACCTACAGCCTTTACCAAGGTGCATTATAGAAAGGGAAATGATCAGACATTATGGGTGTTAGTAGACACTGACTTAGAAGTGACATTGTTTCCAGGAGATCAAAATCATCACTGTAGTCCACCAGTCAGAGAAAGTGCTTGTGGGGGTCAGGTGATTAATGGAGTTTTAGCTCAGGTCCATTTCACAGTGGGTCCAGTGGGTCCCCAGCCCAATTCTGTGTTTTTTCTTCAGTTCCAGAAAGTGTAATTGGAATAGATATACTCATTAACTGGCAAAATTCTCACCTTAGATCACTGACTTGTGGAATGAGGGTTATTATGGTAGGAAAGGCCAAGTGGAAGCTACTAGAATTATCCCTACCAAGCAAAATCATAAATCAAAAGTAATTCTGGGTCTGGTGCCCTGGACCATGCAGTCATCACCAAAGGCAAAGTTATGGCTCACCCAAAGGGCCTGGAGTTAGGTCCAGCAGCACGAGTAGGAAGTTGGTACCAGCTTTGGAAATTTTAGGCTCAGGCAAAAGCACAGCTTCCCTGACATGTCTTATGGTTATGGCACTCTGGAGCCCCACATCAATGCACATATCTATAAAGAAATATTCTGCTCATCCAACAGGGATTTTTGTGACCAAATCAGCTGTTCCTGCTCAATTCCTGTATGTGCTTACAAAGCCTTAGAATGATCAGTGCTGGGAAGTGGATGTTTCTAGTGGTTGAGCTCCCATTTTCTATATGGGAGGCCCTGTGTTCAATTCCTGGGGTCTCCTGGTGAAGGCATGCTGGCCACATGAAGTGGTGAACTGACAGTCCATGCAGTGCAGTAAGCTGACACAGCAAGATGATGTAACAAAAGGAGACAAGCACACACAGAAAAACACACAGCAAAATGGACACAATGAGCACAAGTAACAAAGGGGGGGATAAATAAATAAAGTAAATCTTTAAAAAAAAAGAATGATCAATGCTGGAAAGAAACAAGGAAGGAAAATTAATCATCTTTGAAACAGTATTTGTTGGTTGATTGTTGTATAATAAATTTTGAGACTGTGAAATTACAACTTTATTTCACACTCAAATTCATGACCTTAAAATGAGCTTTGAATTTCTTTTGGACACCTTTGTAAAAGTAACATCAAAACCACAAAATTTTGAATGAAGTTTATGGGTATTGTGATTTATACCTAAAACTAGGTATAAACAAGTTTTAATTTTTGTTTTAATTTCAGAGGGATTACTGTTTGGGAGAGCTCTTCAGAGAATGTTTTATAAATTACAGTTTCTCATTATCAGTCATACCTTAATGATCCCAGCAAGCTGATGTTCTGTCTCAAAGATATGCATTAAACCTAGTACACACTAAAACTCTTATTAGCCCATGGATAGTTTTTATGTAATTAGTCATTAGAGTAACAATTATTTTTGTATTATAATGATTTAGAATTTTGAGTGTTAATAAAAGACTCTACCAATCTGTTGATGAATATGCTTGTGAGCTTTTTGCTCTTGAATTTGCAACTTAGCCTAGTGTTGGAGAGTGCCTAAGAGTGGACTCCTGAGAGCCTACTTGTTGCTCAAATATGCCTCTCTCTTAGCCAAACTCAGCATATAAATGCATTACCTTCCCTCCAGCATGGGACTTAACCCCAAGGATAAGCCTCCCTGGCACTGAGGGATTACTACCAAGCACTGGCCAGTGATACAAGTGGAAAAAGTCCTTGAGTAAAAGGGGGGGAAGGTAAAGACAAATGGGAGTATATGGCTAAGAGACTTCAAAGTGAGTCAGGTGGTCATCAGAGAGGTAACACTTATGCATGTCTCAGGAGGATCTCATAGATGGCCACAGTATATACTACCCCAAAAGCAGGCTCTTGAAGATTCTGGAGACACCCAGGACCCATGGTCATGGCAAATAGCTCCAGAGTTTGGTGCCTCACCAGTATACCTACTTTGGTGTTTGTGCTTTTGAGTGTGACAATGTTGGACTTCAGATGTGACTTCTCTACACATGCCTCTTTTGTCCCTTTTATTTGAACCTACAGTTGGTGATGGAGTTGGTAGGTGTATGTCCAAGAGACTTTATTCTCTAGGCAGTCCATGTGCCAGCTGGGACCTGAAATTCAACAGAGTTTCAATACCTACTCTCCAGTTCATTGGACTAATCCAAGACAATTAACAAGGAGATGATGATGGACAACAAACATCCCAAGGAACTGAGAGTCTTCAACTGCAAGTAAGAGAGTCCTGTCCATCTGTCCCATGGGATCAAAGCCTCCTCTCAATTAGAGGTGGAGTGGGCAACACCATCCCAGAATCCTCAGGATTAAGGAATGAACTATGAACTAGAGCAGACTTGCTGGTATTCTTCTGTAGACTTGTGATTCAAGAAATGGAAGAAGCTATATCATTCATGAGGAAGCAGTAGCCACTGGAGATTATGAGGGCAGGAAGAGAGAAATACAGATGAAATATGTACCATACTGATGAAGGATGTTGGTGTGGGAAAATGTGGGAGGTGTGGGAATCAGGCCATATGTGAGTCCTCTATATTTTATGTAACATTTATGTAAACTAAATACCTTTTTAAAAAATAAAAATAAAAAAATATTAAAAGAAAAAATGTACTATATATAGTCTATTAAAAAAAAAAAAGACTCTATCAATCATTTTTTTAAAAGAAATACTGGATTCCTGGAGGGACTGCAGAAATCAATGCCACTATCAAGAATTTAAAGGATGCAGGGGTGGTGATTTCTACCACATCCTTATTCAACTCTCCTATTTGACCTGTGCAGAAAACAGATGGATCTTGGAGGATGGCAGTAGATTATCATACACTTAACCAGGTGGTAACTCCAATTGCAGCTGCTGTTTTAGATGTCATATAATTGCTTGAGCAAATCAACACATTTCCTGGTATCTGGTATGCAGCTATTGATCAGACAAATGCTTTTTCATCAATTGTCATTGGTAAGTTCCACCAGCAACCATTTGCTTTCACCTGGCAAGGCCAGCAATATACCTTCCCAGTCCTGCCTCAGGGGTATATTAAACTCTCCAACTCTATGTCATAATAGTGTCTGCAGTGACCTTGATCATCTCTCCCTCCCACAAGATATCATACTTGTCTAATATTTTGGTGATATCATGCTGATTGGACCTAGTGAGCAAGATGTAGCAATGACTAGACTTATTGGTTAAGGCATTTGTGTGAGAGTAAATCGGAGATAAATCCAACAAAAATACAGGGGCCTTCCATCTTGGTCAAATGTCTAGGTGTCCAGTGGTGTGGGGCAAGTTAAGATATCTCTTCTAAAGTGAAGGTTAAGCTGTTGCATTTGATGCTTTTATGATAAAAAATAAGTGGCACAATGCTTAGTTGGTTTCTTTGGATTTTAGAAACAATATATTCTTCATTTTGGTGTGCTACTCTGATCCATTTACTGAGTGACCAGAAAATTTCCTGGTTTTGAATGGATACTGAAACAAGAGGAGACCCTATGGCAAGTCCAGGCTGCTGTTCAGGCTGCACTGCCACTTGGTTTATATGGTCCAGTAGATCCAATGATGCTGGAAGTGTCAGTTGCAAATAGATATGCCATCTGAAGATTTTGGCAGGCCCCTGAAGGAAAATCACAATGCAGACCCTTAGGATTTTGGTTCAAAACCCTGCCATCTTCTGCAGATATCTGCTTTCCTTTTGAGAAAATCTTTTGGTCCACTACTGGACCTTAATAGACTGTATGTTTAAGCATGGGACACCAAGTTACCATGAGATTTGAATTGTCTATCATGAGCTGAGCATTATATGACCCACCAAACCATAAAATTGGGCATGCACAGCTACACTTCATCATAATGTGAAAGTGGTATATCTGAGATAGGACATGAGGATATCCTGAAGGCACAGGTAAGTTTTGTGAGGAAGTGACCCAAAGGCCCATTGTCACCACTCCTGCTACATTACCTTCTCTTTCCCAGCCCATTGTTTTGGCCTCTTGGGGAGTTCCTTACAATCAGTTTATGGAGGAAAAGAAAACTTGAGGCTGCTTAACAGATGGTTCTGCATGATAAGCACTGCAGCCACATCCTGGAAGGATAGTGATGAGGGAAACTCCCCCCACTGGGCAGAACTTTGAGCATTGTACCTGGTTGTTAATTTTGCTTACAAGGAGAAATGGTCAGAGGTGCACTTGTACAGTGACTCATTGCCTGCTGCCAATGGTTTGGCTGGATGGTCAGGAACTTGTAAGGAGCATAATTGGAAAATTGGTGAAAAAAAAGCCTGGGGTAGATGTATGTGGATAGATATTTCTGAAGGGGCAAAAAATCATTAATGTATTTGTGTCCTATGTGCATGCTTATGAGAGGGTGACTTCAGCAGAGGAAGATTTTAATATGTTTTTAAGATAACCTGCTCTGTTGCTAACACCCAACTTTTTTCTCCAGCCATTCCTTTCATTGCCCAATTGGACTTATGTTCAAACTGGCCATGGTGGTAGGGATGGAGGTTATGCATGTGCTCAGCAAACATCGACTTCTCTTCACCAAAGCTAACTTGACTACAGTCACTGCTGACTAATGGATCTGCTATTAAGCCTCCAATATGGCACAATTCCCTAGGGTGGTCAACTTGCTACCTGGTGGCAGTGTGATTACATTGGCCCACTTATATCATGGAAGGGGTAACAATTTGATCTAACTGGAATTGTCGCATACTCCAGATATGGGTTTGCCTTCACTGCATAAAATGCTTCTTCCAAAACTACTGTCTGTGGACTTACCATATGTCTTATCCACCACTATGGTATTCCACACAACATTGTTTCTGATCAAGGAACCCACTTCATAGCAAATCATGTGCAGGAATTGGCACATGCCCATGAAATTCACTGATTTTTTCCATGTTCCCCATCATCATGGAGCAGCTGGATTGATAGAAACATTGAATGGTCTTCTGAAGACTCAATTCTTGTGAAACCATGTAACCATACCTTGCAGGGCTTGGATAACGTTCTCCAGGAGGCTGTGTATGCTCTAAATCAGCATCCCCACTATGGTGCTGCTTCTTCCATAACCAGGATTCATGGGTCCAGGAATTGAGAAGTGGAAATGGGAGTGGCACCACTCACCCTTAACCTTAGTGATCCACTAGGAAAATTTTTGCTCCTTGTCTCTTCATGCTTAAGTTTTGCTGACCTACAGGTCTTAAGTCCAAAAGGAGGAGTGCTTACACCAAAGAGCACAACAATGATTCCCCTGATCAGGAAGTTAAGATGAACACCTGGCCCCTTTGGGGTCCTCCTCCCTCTCAATCAATAGACAAAGAAGGGATTTACAGTACTGGATGGAGGAATTGATCATACACATTGGAGGTAAAGAAGAGTTTGCCTGGAATGCAGGAGATCCCCTAGGATGTCTCTTTGTACCATGCCTTGTGATTAAAGTTGATGGAAAATTGCCAAAGCCCAATCCAGGAAGGACTAATAATGGCCCAGAATCTT
>JAQZBX010104256.1:0-10967 GCA_029593785.1 Cabassous unicinctus | reverse complement strand
GAATCTGAACTTAATAGTGATATAAAAAATAAGAAGGAAGATGAGAAACAGAAAAAATAATTATAATATGGAAAAAAGAAGAGAGAGGACAGGAGAGCAAGAGGGAAATAGAGAAGAACAGAAGAAGAGCAATGTGAGGGGAAAATGAAGTAAAGAAGAAAGGTAGAAACAAAGCTATGTATTCAATAAGAAGATGGCCAAATATAAGTATGATTTTGAGACACTGATGGAGTATAAAAAGAATAATCAGTATCCTTTGGTCAAAAGAATATCCTTTTGAAAGGCCACAAGCATCATAGTATTTAATCCAGCTCAATCATTTTTTTTTCTGTGAACAATATTAATAATTTTTGATAATGGCTAAATTTTTCAACGTTTAATTCAAACTTTAGGTTAAAACAAAATGTTGTTGTTGTTTAGAAAGAGAATTTTACTGTTATCAATACTGAAATTAATAAGGGAAAATCCTATGATCAAGATAGAAGATAGCATGAGAATAGGTACACAGGGCTAAATTCTCAAAAAAAAATGGAGGAACAGCAAAAAGTTGTCTGAGGAAACTGCTTTGGGGGTCTGCAGAACAGGAGAGCATATGTGAATGCAGAAGGTTGAGGGAAAAAGTGACAAAGAAGCTGAATCAAAAACTGTGGGTTATTAACCCTGTGGTCAGGAATGGCAACTATCCCACACCCTCAAGGCAAACAGCCAGGATAAAACTCATGGCTCACTGCAGTTGCCTGATAGAGGAACAGATGTCCTCTTTCCAGGGAAAAGGGTGAGTGCAGTGGACGTTGGAGAGTGGTTTCTCTTCAGAGAATTTTTGCCAGCAAAACCCACTTTGAATCTTGGCTCCAGCTAGACCAGAATCACAGGCAAGTGGAGTTTGAAAGAGTCACCTCACTGGAAAGTTTAACCAACGAGCACCATCTGTTGGCTGGAAGGGAACCTGCAAGGAGAAAAACTGCTTTTAGGTTCTTCTTGTCCCAAATTCCTGGGAGTGAATCTGTGCCCCATTAGTGAATCTGTGGCCCTATTTTGATAAGTTAAGATGGGCAATTTAAAAAAACTTAGAATAAGTGGAACCAAAAATCAAAGGAGAGGAAAGCAGGTGTAGCTCTGTGGATGAACACATGCTTTACATGTATGAGGTCCCAGGTTCAATTCCCAGTACCTCCTAAAAAATAAAATAAAAAAAGAGCTGTGAAACAAAATCACTAAGCAAGAAAGAGAAATTGACCATCAGAATAAAATCACCAACATATTAAGATGCCAAGACTTCAGAACAAAATTGCAAGTGATACTAAGAAGCAGGAAGATACGGCCCAGCCAAAGGAAAAAAAAATCCTGGAAAGACAAAGCATTTAAAACAACTAATCAATGATAATCACATAAGTGTATTAAATCAATTCAAAGAGTTGAAGTAAAATATGACAAAAACGATAAAGTTTAAAAATAGATTAGAGGGATCACGTGTAGCTCAGTGGTTTGAGGACCTGTTTTCCATGTATGATGTCCCTGGTTCAATCCTTGGTACCTCCTTAAAAAATACATTGGATGCTTATAAGAGCAGATTAAAATGATAGAAGGCAGAATTAGTGAAAAGGAGGACAGAACATTGGAAATTGAAAAGACAGGTGAAAAGAATGGAAAAAGTGAAACATGGTATCAGGTAATTGAATGACAATGTGAAATGTACATTTTACATTGCTAGTTGTCCTGGGTTAATCCAATGAACTGGTTAGTAGGTATTGCAACTCTGCTGAGATTTGGGGCTTAACCAGCACATGAACACAGCAAAGATTATATGCTTATGGGACATATATTTTAAAAGTATTAAAAGATTTTAATACTTTTTTGTAGGTTTAACTAAAAGAGGCAGAAGAGTCATGTGTAAGGAAACTATAAATGAGTCTAACTCTGTTACATTGGGGAGCATAAATTCCAAAGTAAGGCCCACTGACAGGGTGCTGAATTGCTGAGCCTATCTGCTCTGCTTATAGTGTCTAGATGTATCTAGAGCCCTCAGGAGCCCTGCTGTTTTAGGCATTGTTTACTGTGGCATTCAATGAGCTCCTGCTCAGACATGTATAAACATAACCTATGGAATGACCTCCCAACTCACTTTGAAATCTCTTAGCCAGAAAAACTCATTTGAATTTAGTATTTCCCCCTTTTGCTTCTTTTAAAGTGAGAAGACTAGTTAAACAATAAAGTTAACATAAAGTACAAGAAATTATTTTAATAAAACTCAGTCTATTACTTTGTAAACCAGGGGTTCTTAAAACGGGGTCCATGAACTTGAACTGAAATTGAAAAAACCATTTTTCTTGTATGGACATGTTGGTGTGGGTGTGATATATTTATTAAACAATGCATAATAGTGTGTGGACTTAGTAAGGGGTCCATGTTTTTCACCTGATTGGCAAAGAGGTCTGTGGGAAAAAAAGGTTAAGAACCCCTGTTTAAAACTGATTATTTAGGAGAAAAACACTTAAAACTTTTACTCAAAAGAGTATAATGATTTAAGAAACTTGGTTACCTTAACAAGGTGAGAATTAAATTTTAGTTTTGTATCATTATAATTTTTTATACGAAGACTTTTAATATTTTATAGATAGACCCAACAAGTCTTACACAAACTTGACCACAAAAATTGCTGTTCTGTGAACCTTCTGCAGTTTCTAAATTCATTCAGGTTTTGTCCCACATTTTTCTCTTTTTTAATAAGAACTCATTTTTTTTCATTTTTTAATTTTTAAAAAAATTGTTCAAATTTTTGTTTGATTATTTTTGTTTATCTTCTGAACATTTCCAAATTTTCAAGCATCATGAGCATATTTCCTTTACTTCGTTGAACATAAATATAATAGAAACAGGAAAATTCTTGTGTTCTTATATCAACCTGGAGGATTTCTCAAAAGAGGTTTCTCTTGAGTGTGTTTTGTTTTGTTTTGTTTTGTTTTGTTTTGTGTTTGAGGAGTCAGGGCCAGGGATTGAACCCCAGACCTCATATATGGGAAGCTGGTGTTCAACCACTGAGCCACATAGGCTCCCATGATTTGTATTTTTCTTTTTTTTTCTTTTTACTTTTTTTCTTTGGCTGGTTGTTTGCTTTTTATTGTTTTTAGGAGGCACCAGGAACTTAATCTGGGACCTCTCATGTGGGAAGCAGGCACTTAATTACTTAAGCCACATCAGCTCCCTCAGTCATTTTGATTAAGGAAAAATTACTTTATTTTTCCATTAATATAAAAAGCATTTTGTTTACTTTACATACTTTAATTACCAAAATGATTTTGGAAACTATCTTCAAACATCTTACAGCATCCAATTACCACCAATATTGTTCAGAATAATGAAAATTCAGTTAAAGGCAAACATAATTTCTCTCTTCATTTAAATGTTAGTAGAAAATAAAATAATAAAAAATGCTGTTTTTTTAAAAAATCACATATTCATGATAGAAAATTCAAAATGAAATTATATTTGGAAAATAAAATACAAAGTTAGTTTCTATGGCTCTTCTTACACCACTTCTCATCCCTCATTTATTTTACCTGATGGAAATTGTTAATGATTTCTCTGCTTTGATAAAATGTGTAGCATAATAATACAATGTATAAATAATGTTTTTTAAACAAATGGGATAATTAATTTCTGCCAAGTATTTTCCCACAGGAAAGATTTAAATAATAATTGTTAGTATTAATTTCAAGATGTTATTAATCTTTCCATAATAGCACTATTATATTTTCTATTCTTGCCTTCCTTTAAAAGGCAGCACCTCTGTGCCCTACCTGAGTGAAAATAAACTCTTTCCAGTGGTGTTATCTAAATAATGAAATTTTTGGAAGAAAGTTGTTATATGAAGCACAAAACACTTAAGTAACATTATTCAATCAACAAAAGTTTGTTAAACGAGTAAATATAGAAAGTTTGCTAAATGAATGCAAAAAAATTGAAGTTAAAAAATCTGTCACTACCTCTCACATTCTCAAATGTGAATGTGAACGTATAAAGCACATATATTTCATATATTAATATAGTATTTCATTGAGAAATAATAGTATACAAAAGGAATTAAATGCACTTTTATTACAAGATGTATTAATAATTTGAGACCTTAAATAGGGATCTCTGATTTCCCAGATGTGTGCTGTCTTCTCTTTGTGTGTTTTTTTGGTCATCTATCAAGTCACCTTGGTGGGAAATGATGCCATCCTCCTCCCTATTGGAACTGAGAAAAAGCTGCACATACCCTTATATTACTTTAAATAAGTAAACATACTTATTTTACTTTATATCCACATTTAATAATTTTACTTATTTTTTTAACAAGGTTTAGGAGAAATAAATCTATAACCTCCTGATAAAAATCACTAAGGTGGGTTCTATATCAAACCACATGAAAAATGTGTATCCTCAAGAAATGATAATAAATTATCCCAAATTTGCCCTTACAAATCAAGTCTTGGTCTTATTTTATAAATGCAGAATTTGTTCATGTGGGGAGGAAATATATATACTAGCAAATGTTTCATTTATGCAAACATAATTCCATCCCAAGTATTTGCCCATGTAGTGAGAAACATAGGAGTGATATTTTCATTAATAATATATTGCTAATGCAAATATTCTATAACATTCCTTATTAACAAAATGGAACAATAGCTTATACATTATAGAATGAGAAAAGTCCTTCTGAAATGCAATTTCCACCTGTTTGTGAGATTACTAAATGTAAATATAAGCATATGAGTATATAAGTAATATACATTGACGTCTGCTTGTACCACACTAATGAAGGATGTTGTTAATGTGGGAAAGTGTGGGAGGGTAAGGGAATGGGGCATAAGGGAATCCCTTACATTTTTTATGTAAAATTTATGTAATCTAATTATCTTTAAAAAAATAAAAATAAAAATAAATAAAAGAGTGAAAAATGAAATGTGGATCCAGAGCTAGGGTTGAAGGGCTAGGTTTAACCCATTGGAAATTAATCAAGAATTAAGCTTTCTTTTTATTTATGTGACTTACACTTTTACATGTGGAAAAAGGCAAACGTACCATATATGAAGCTTCTTTCTATTGCTAATAGTTGTTTTAAGTTTCCACTATATAGACAAAAAGAAAATGAATTCATTAAGCTAAATTATCATTTATAGATGTTAGATTTTATGATAATTCAAAACATAATCTATTTAGGTGAATCAATATCAAAGAAAGCATATATTTAAAATTTCTTAATAAAAAGGTTATTAAATTGTCTTTTAAAATGTATTGCTAAAGAATTGCTTTTTCAGATAGCTCATAACTAGAAGAAGCAAAAAAGCTCTTCTAGAGTTTAATCTCTCCCCCTGCTTTATAACATCCTTGTTATCTATTAAGTCTTCTGGATCAAATTATACAGGAAATATATATCAAGGTGTAGGGTCAGAAACATGCTTTAGAGCAGAAATTTACATGCAATGATTTTGTGCACCAGTGTGTGGGTATGTACATTTTTTAGGATTAAGTTTTTTTACTATTTATTTAGTGACCCATTCTAATATTATTAAAAATACACATATTGTTTTACCTAATTAATATTTGTTTGGAACTTTGATAATTTTCACTCTATATTAACATCTTTACAAACATGTAATTATTTCTTTTACCTTTGAGAATCCAGAATGTAGCACAGAATTTTCTTTCTTTTTCCAGTTGCAGAGATCTCATTACCAATACAAGCTTTCAACCATATCAAATTAAAATGTCTAGTCAATAAAAATGCATCAGTAAAATAAAATTCTCAATTATATAGAGAGTTCATATTGAAATTTATGCTATAATTTACATTATGCCCCATTTCCCATATGGAAAAGCAATTAGGACTCTCAAGATAACATGCTTTTCTTCTTGAAAAAATAACAAAAAACAATCATTACAACCTCATAACGGACACTTATGTTATAAATGACCAATGTGATCTGTTGAAATATAAATCTAGGTTGAATAATAGTGACAATTTTTTTTTGTCTTAATATTCTAGAGAAAGATACAAGAAAAGTTTTTCCAGGAATTGTTTTGTCAGACAAAAATTAACAACTCATTGATGTCATTAGGATAATTTTTCTGTACCAGAAAAATCATTTCCATAAAACACAATTATAAGAAATCAAAGAAGAACTACAAAAATGGAAGGATATTCCATGTTCATGGATTGGGAGACCAAATATAATTAAAATGTCAAATCTGCACAAATTGATTTACAGATTCAAAGCAATCCCATCCAAATTTCCAACAGCCTAGTTTACAGAAATAGAAAAGTCAATTACCAAATCTACTTGGAAGGGAAAGGGGACAAGAATAGCCAAAAACATGCTGAAAATAAGAGTGAAAACGGAAGACTCACATTTCCTGACCCTACAGCATACTACAAATCTACAGTGGTCAACAAAGCATTTTACTGGCATCAAGATAAACACATTGATCAAAGGAATCAAATTGAGAGTACAGAAATAGACCCTCACTTCTATGGTCAACTGAGTTTTTACAAGCCTCTGATTTTCACTTTATTGGGACAGAATAGTCTCTTCAATAAATGGTGCTGGGAGAACTGGACATCCATAAAGACAAGAATGAAAGAGAACCACTATCTCACTCTCTATTAAAAATAAACTCAACAAGGATCAACTAAATATAAATGCCAGTACTGTAAATCTCCTGGAAGATAGTCTCTTCAAGATTTGGTGGTAGAAGGTGTATTTTTAGAACTAACACTTGAAGTACGAACAATGAATATAAAACAGATGAGTGTGACCTCCTCAAAATTAAACCCCTTTGCATTTCAAAGGACTTTATCAAGAGGGTAAAAAGGACAATCTACTCAATGGGAAAGAATATTTGGATATCACATATCAAATAAGGGTTTAAAATCCATGATGTATAGATGGATCCTACAACTCAACAATAAAAGACAACAGTCTGAATAAAAAATGGCCAAGAGAACTTGAATATACATTTTTCCATAAAGGAAATACAAATGGAGAAAAACCATGTGAAGAAATGTGGGAGAGAGGGAAAAAGGAAAGGAGGGAGAGAGAGGAGAGAAGAAGGGGCAAAAGTGAGGGAAGAAAGGAAGTGAAGAAAAAGGAAGAAAGTTATAAGCTCAATATGAAGAAAACCAGTTGTTGCTGTGATTTTGAGAAACTGATGGGGGTATAAAGATTAATCATTAGTCTTTGGTCATAGGAATACCTTTTTCAAATTCCACAAGGATCAAGGTATTTAATGCAGCACAATTCTTGGCATTTCTGTGAACAATATTACTAAGTTTCTGCTAATGGCTTATGGTTTTCAATATTTAATTCAAACTTCCTATTAAAACAAAAATTTAATTTTGTTTCCAAAGAGAATTTTAGTGCTATCAATCCTGAAAATACTAAGGAAAAATCTTATGATCAAGGTGGAAGGACAAAGGAGTGAGGGAAGGTATCAGCTCAAATAGGGAATGATTATGACAAATTATATAAGTAGATGGAGTTAACTATAGAATATTTTAAAATATTTCCTAAATATACAGACATAATAAAAAGAAGACATAATATGATAATGGCAAAAAATGTGAAGAGAAAGAGTCCTTTATTACCAAATGTGCTGAATCCCTAAATGATATAAAAGGAAATCAAGTGGTGCTTTTTAAATTGAAAAATAATTTTTATAAATGGCAGATTAATATTATCTAATAGAGTTATGGAAATGAAAACCAAAGTTTGAATAAAAAGGCATTGGATTTAGTACATTAGACTATAAAAAAGTTGGAAATATGGGTGAGCTTGCGCAATTAAATCCATTTTATGCAATCAAAAATTTTAGTGTATTATTCTGATATAAAAATGGTAAGGAAAAAAAGTGTCCAGATAGTTTTAAATGTGGTAATACTACTGCTAATGATAACATTATTAATGAGAAGAAAACAAATTCATTAATTTTGGACAAATATTCTAACTTTTCTTAAAAATATACTTACACTTTTTAATCTTCCCTGAGCCTGGGCTGTTTCAGGAACTGGTAAGGCTTCAAGAAGGCATCAGCATTTGTGACCAGCGGAGGCCAAGGTAGAGCCAGGCAGCCTGGAGCTCGCTGCAACTGCAGATCAGCAATGAGTTCATGCATCCCAGCCATCTCTCCTCCATGTGCTCTGTAGAGAAGGGAAGGATGAGCACATCAAGCTGAAGTCCAGCCAGCTCTTAGCCTCCAAGCAGGAAAAGCACTGCACTGAGAAGCGAGAGCCAACACTAAGAGACCTTGAGCCCACCAAAGGGGAACAAAAACAAGCTTGCTGCCAAGACCTGGAAAACCACCACAACTTCAGGGTGGAAACAGAGCACCTGACCCAAAAAACTGGAGAAGGAGAAGGAAGAGGGAATCTCATGGAAGCAGTGTCCTGGGCCTGGACAGCCTTGCTCCACTACCACTGCCTCTGCCCCTTCCCACAGGCCCGTGTATAAACAACCCCTCCTGGACACCCCCACTCCCACTACAGCCCTCACCAACACACACTCCACAGCACACCAGCCACTCTATGGCCACCTCTGACTGAGACAGGAGCAGTTTTACTTTGGTTTCAGTTGCCAGTGACCCATCCCACCCACACATACTTACCCACTGGTACAAGGCTAATGTCCCTCTTGGTCACAACCTTTGCCTACTGCCTCCCCATTTCCTCAGGGGTAGGGACATTGCAGTCTGGGCTCTTGGTTTGGGGGTTCCTTTTCTCTTCCTCCACTTTTCCTTCTGCATTCCCATCAAGTGGTCTGTGCAGGGCTCCCCTGGCCTTAAACTGGGCCCATGTCCCATCTTGTTCTCATGTGTCCAATATTGAAAACAGCAGGTGTGACCAATGGAGGTTGAGTGCTCAGGCTCTCAGGATGCCCCCAACCAAATCAGGTCCTTGTCTTTAGTGTGACTCTCTTTCTCCCTTCCCCACCTTACCTAAGTCTTGCAGTAATTAAGTGGTACAGTGACCCTCCCTTGTGGTGCAGAAAAGCAGGAGGTGTTTCAGCCCCACCTCCTCTTCACAGAAGCTCCAGCTCACTTTGTTCCCACCCCAGAATCTGATCATATTGCAGTGGGGGAGAAGCTGAATCACCTTTTGTATAGGTGAGGTTGAAGTGGCCCAGGTCCCTATGATGGTCACGTAAGTTGGGCTGGGGCCATTTGCCCAAATCTATGTGTCCACTCTAGGCACATTTCCCCTTTCCTCAGATGGGGCACTAATAACAAGAAGCTAGCCTTGTACACTCCCACCCCTTCTGCTCCTCCCCATTCCCCAAGGTTCTGATTCCATCTTTCCTCAATTCAAAAACTGCCTCTGGACAGTTGTGTTGTTTTTGTTCAATGTTCCATTCTTAATATCCATCGTTGCTGCTGCTGCTGCTACCAGTGACAAATGTTCACCCTCATTGCTTCCCCCTGTTCTTCTCATATTCCCCCTCCACCAAGATGCTCTTCACTGGAAGAAGGGGTCAGTTAAGCAGGCTGGGGTGCTGACTACCCCAGTCACAAGGCAGGTGGGGCCCTGCTCCTAGGATTAGTATGCTGCAACAGATTGAGTAGGGGTGGCCTGTTGTCCACTGAGGGTGCAGGGGCCATCTTCTCCCCTTCTTCTGTCAGGGGAGGAGGTATGCATTACTTGTCGCAGCCTGGGGCCCTCCCCTGGTTTCCTATTTGCAGTTACTTGAATGAAAATAATTAACTTTTCTGGAAAAAAAATGCTTATGGACAAAAAAAAACCACACAAGGTAACACATATTCCATGTAGGCAAAGGATTTTGAAATTTCTGGAAAAATGCATCAAGTTGGTAATATGTCTTGAAGAGAAGAAAGTCGCATTTTAAGAAATAACCAAATTCTAGAAAAGTGCTCCCATAATTAGGCAAAGTGTGATCAAATGTGCTCAAAGTTTTAGTGATTTGCAATATTGTTGTTCTGGAATATCCTCATCAAATTTTGAAATCATGTTTACTCTGGATGCATAAAAATGTATTTGAACTGTTTCATTCTTTTACTATTGTCTGGAAGAAACTGTCTTGGAATATCCTTAAATAAAGTAACTTGTGCACCTTTCTATCTTTATGGAATTTTCTATACATTTTTTCCACATTTAGACAAGTTAAACATGCATATTATATATTGTTTCAAATTTTAAAATTAACCCACCCTTGCCAAACTACCCATCTGTCAACCCTGCAACACCAAGCCCAATAATATCACTACCCACCTGTCCTATCCCTTCAATATGCAACTACACTCTATTACTTAACCATAGATTATGTCCATATGGGTGATGGCTCACAACTTTCTCTTATCTTTCTCTTTCTTGTAAACCTATCTTCAGGACAATAGCTCTCTGAGACTGCTCAATTTCCTTGATTCATATCAGTGAGGTCATGTACTGTTCATCCTTCAATGCCTGGCTTGCTTCACTTAACATAAGGTCTTCAAGATTCATCCATGCTATCCAGTGTGTTATCACTTTATTCCTTCTTACAGCTGAGAAATATTCCATTGTATGTATGTACTACATTTTGTTCATCCATTCATCTGTTGTTGGGCACCTGGGTTGATTACACCTTTTGTCAATAGTGAACAATGCCACTATTAACATTGTTGTGCATATATCTGCCGTGCCTTTGCTTTCAATTCTTCTGGGTATATACAAAGCATTTCAATCACTGGTTCATATGGAAGTTCTATAGTTAGTTTTTTGAGGAAGTGCCTAATTGTACTCCATAGTGGCTGGGCCATTCTACAATCCCACAAGCAGTGGATCAGGGTTCCCATTTCTCCACTTCCTCTCCAAAACTTATAGTCTGCTGTTTTTTAATAGCTGCCATGCTAATGGGTGAAAGATGGTATCTCATTGTAGTTTTGATTTACATTTCCCTAATAGCTAGCGATGTCAAGCATATTTTCATGTGCTT
>JAQZBX010104255.1:0-10972 GCA_029593785.1 Cabassous unicinctus | reverse complement strand
GTATATAATTTCAGATTCTTTTGTAAAGCCATGGTAATTATGTCATATTCCTTCTTAAAATATCATATTCTTAGACCCAGGAAGAGTTCTGGCAATGCCTTGGGGTAGCTAGGCCACAGCTGCATCATTTATATGTCCTGTTTGTGTGCCCTGTTCTGGAGATCATTCATTAAATCTGATGCTGATTGTGGTTCATTTCCCCAGCTAGATTTGGGAATATAGTGGATAGTCTTGGGAGATGTGTAAGTATCTGACACTGATTTAATCTCTCCAGCAAGTTGTTGGGCTGTAAGCAGAAGATTATTGATCTACTCCCCAAGGTGGAAGTGGCCCTCAGTAACATCAAAGAAGCGGACAATACTATTATGTTTATGCAGGGAAAGAGGCAGAAAGAAATATGGCATCTCCTTAAAATTGCCTGTGTAAGTAATGATTAATGAATTTTTAAATGTTACATGAATTTGCTCTTCCCTGCAAAAGGAATTTTTATCACCATCATATAGGTCCTCTTGAAGACATGAGTATTTTATGTTGGGTTGCTGCTCATGTTCCTTGCCTGGTATTTGTCTCGTGATTCAGATGCAGGACTTCATGATTATTCTTCATTATCACTCTCCTTTTCAGTCTCCTTTGTTTTTATACTCCTCCCAGCCCTGGACCACTGTGGTATCGCAACCTGATTTGGGGGTTGATGTTATAACTGACTTAAAAGAAACAAACCATTTGTTCACCTGGGTTTTTTCAATCCACCCAAATTGGAATTAGAGGGTTAGTTACATCTGGTTTTAATCAATGAAGAAAGGGGCCTAGGACAAGTTAGTTAGTAGTGGTGTATAAAGGTGGAATAGATTTGTACAGAAATACTCTGGTTATCCATATAAGTAGTGATGGAAAATGTCAGTCTTATGGGTGTGGTAGGAAATTGTGTAAACCAACAAAGATGGCTTGCCTATAATCTTTTGTTGTTGTTTTTTTTTTCTTCAGACACAGAGTTCTGCCCGGTCCCTTATAGGATCCAGTCTAGAAGGTGCAGTAACCCCTCAGGCATCATCAGCATGGCTACCTCCAACTTCAGCAGAACGTGAACATCCTCTGTCATGCGTGGTAACTCCTCAAGATGGGTGGGTTCACTTTGTCACAGTAGATAGTTGTGTTTTCAAGAGTAGTAGTAGGAATGGAGCAGTAGAGCATAATGGTTAAGGTATAGTCTTCAATGTGTTATAAACTCGGGTTTGAATCCTAGTTGAGACTGCCCCTTTGTAATAACCTTGGGCAATTTATTTTACTTTTTTAATGTTCACATTTCCTTATCTGTAAAATGGAAATATTTCATAGAACTGCTGTGAAAATTCAATCAGACAACGTATGTAAAGTACTTGGAAAATAAATATTCAGCAAATATTTATTATTATTATTAGCTCAGTCCAAGTTCTAACTTCTTTCTCTTTTATTGGCTTATCAATTTCTTTTACGCAAATCATGTCCTTTCTTTTAATCATTTATCTTTGAGAAATTATGCTATCTTTTTGCATTTATCATTTTGAAACCCTTGATTATCACTCTAATAGATTATTGAGTTTAATCTACTCCATTTTATAATTTAGTATTTGACAAGTCAGACTTTCTCAAGAGCCTTAAATCAATTTTGCAAATAAGAACCCAAGTTTGAAGCCCTGTGTTTTCTTTTATTAATTCCTACTCTTCTGCTAAAAGCTGAATGACTATCCATTTCTGTTATTTTCTCAGCATAAGATGTGCCGTATCCAGAGCCAGTGGCTCTTTGCTAGCTTGTGTATTGTCGCTTTTCTCACAACTCATGGAGACCTCTACAGCACCAGCACTTCCTGGAAACTGCCCATAATTAGTTTTGCAGAAGTGTAGCCATGTTACATCACTGCTCAAGAGGTCATGCAGTTGCACATTCTGTACTCTACTTTTATGAGAGAAAAGCACATGGCAGGAAGGCAAGTTGATATCAGGTATTTTATTTTTTTAAAGAAAGCAAGTAACAGGGTATTTCTTGGGGTCAATATAGATTTGGCCCAATATAATATATATATAGCTGTAGCACAGGCAATACTTGATTATACAGAATTTAGGAAATATTCCATTAATCAGAATTGAAACAAATAAAATTTCATACATTACTAATCTTTTTGCTTTCATTAAGGCATTTACGTTTCTTACAAATGTCACCTCTATACAGGTAATTTCCAATTTGAGGTTGTGGTTCTTTGTAAAAGTGTAGCTGATGGGAATTTTAAATATATTTTCTAGTCGGAATACATTATAAAGGAAAACTGATTAACATTTTAAATGTTAACATATTAACATTTTTAATATACCCGTGGTACTGACCCACCAAATATTGGGAACCCTCATCCTTTATTTTCTATTTGTTGACTATGAACTGAATCAGAATTTAGTTCTAAGCTGATAGTTGTTATCATCCTTGGCCTAGAACTAATTCTAAGAGGGTGGGGACTGAGGATTGGTAAAGGGTGAAGATAGAGGCCATATGAAATAGGAAGGAGCAGAGAGTGGAAAACAGAATCAGGATCTCCTTCAAATGTGAACTTCCAAGGAAACTTCTTGATTCTGGGCAGCTCTTATATCACACAGTTTTCTTCTGCTGTCCTCAGGAATCAGCTTGCTTGTTTTCCTTTTCATTGCTATCATCTATAGTTTCCATCCAGAGTTTTATACCTTTTCTGGTTTCTGCAGAACAGATTGTACTTTTTTATCTTCTTCCCTGTGTGTCTGTGAAGTAAGCCCACTGGTATTTTTACTACATGTAAGGAAAGGGAAATATTCCAGAAACAGAAAGGGGTCTTTTATTTGCGTATGCCAAAAGGATCTTTTTTTCTTCCCCAGTTTAGCACTTTCGGGGGGCTGGGGAGGAGTTGCATGTAAGTGCCTCTTATATTTTAGAAGAAAATCAGATTGGAATTAAGTGGACTTCTTATCATTAGAGCTGTGCAGAGGCAGCAGCTTGGAGGAACAAGTAGGACGCTGCATTGGGGTCCTAGGTTGAAGGAAGGACAGTGATTATTCCTGACCTAGAAAACCGGAAAGTAGAGGAAATTTGCATGCCTCTGCTGAATTCGAAAAGGCCTTTTTCTTTTTCATCCTACAGGGAGACTTTAGTGCAAATGATAGAAGAAAATTTGAACTATCTTGGCCATTTAAGCACTATTATTCGTGAAGCAAATGAGGAACATGGCAGTAGTATGATGGTAAGTTTTGTGTGCATATGGGTGTGTGTTTTAAGTGTGTTAGGCGCAAAGGGTTTAACTGTTCATGGTAGCGATTCAGAATGCATATGGGAAAATAGAAGAAGAATATCCTGGACCTCAAATTCCCATCTTCTGTTAGGCATATACTAGGATTATGTCATCAATAATCTTCAACAGTATCATTTTTGGTCAAATTAAATGAGGATTGAGCTTTCTTTGATATGTGACTACTGAAATTGAGTGGTTAATACCATTTTGCTTCAGCAATCAATTTTCTCCAATAAGCTGGGAAGAGACTTAAACTGTAATTCAAATATGGTGGTGGCTGAATAAAATGAGTATATGTGTTATGTTATAGCTAGTGTCATATAGTTAATATCATTGTATAATATAGATGTATAGTTAATTTCGTACAGAAAAACTTTCTGTAACCAAGAAGATTTGGTTATGATGGGAATATTGAGTTGTTAAAACTTGGAGAAGTTACAGTAAAATGTTTACTGAATTAACTTTACTTCATTTAGTCTCAATGTCAACTCTTTGTATTTCATCTTTTATTAAGAATACTTTTTTGTTTCAAATATATATGAAAACTATTAAAAGCTTTTTTTTAGATTAACAGAAAACAAGGTGAACTAAACTCTAATTGTAACTTTCATACTTTTTTATTTTGATTATAAAATGTGCACACATACTGAAAATGCAAAAATGAACCTACTACTTATTCAACATCTAATTGTAGCTTTTTCATGCCTGGTTTTAGAATCTTGATTGGAGTTGGTTAACAGAATGATCTGCTACTTGTTCACTGACCCCAAACTTATGGAAGTTGTCTCTGTACAAGTTGGAAATTTGTTTTTCACCCATGAAGCCATTCTTCAGACACCAACCAATGGATGAAATGGCTGTGAATCAGAAGTTACTCCTGATTTTACAAGTGCAATGTTTTGATTTTGATTAATTTTAACCTCAACAGATAGGATTTTATAAAAAGTCAGTGGACTTGTTTAAATACTACTTAGGAACATGATTGTGAACCAATTGTTTTCAAACTTGGTATAAATATTACTTATTTAACTGATTTAAAATGCCTTTTAAAGTTTTGACTTTTGTGTATAAGGCCAAAAGTGGTATTGTATATAGAGAAGAAAACCCCAGCTAACATGCATGTTAAGTAAGAATGTCTGCCTGTATTTCTGTGAAAGAAAATACTTCAAATAAAATTGGACTTCTTGGAGAATAAACCTTATCTCCTTGTGTTGCTCAACAAGTGCTCTTCCTGGCATCATAAGGAGTTGGTTTAATTCCATTTTCAATTTTACTGCACATTTGACAGTCAGGATTGTGCATCTGTCTTTACTAACAGTTGACTTTCATAAATCTTGTTAAGTATGCTATGTGGACTGATAACATGTCTGTATTTAAGATGTACATTTAATAATATTAAAGAAAACACATCCATGTTAATTTATAATGTATTTGAAAGCTTACCTATTTCTTCACTTGTAAAAATGGGTCATTCGTTGAAAGGATTTTTCATGTTTTGTCATATAAATTATAAAGGTTTTCTCTCCCATATCTGTAATTCCAAAAGCTCTGAAACTAAATGTTTTTCATAAGCTTGGTGACAAAATTCATTTGTTTGATACTGAATATACTTATCCCATTTTGTGTGAATGTTCATTAATTTTGCTGCAGAAATAGTGATGTGTTTGATTATGGGGTGCTGCCACAGACCCTACTGGGGGTTTATATAATATATAGTATATGCACTGAATTACCTTTCTAAAATCTGAAAATTTCAGAATTCTGAAACATCTGGCCCCAAGAGTTTCAGATAAAGGATTGTAGATCTCTGCATCTGTTAAGTAATTTAGAAGGTTTTACTTTTTTAAAAAATGTGAAATGCTTTTGTATTCTAAACAGTTTTTCACTTTGTATATTAAATGATTTTTAAGTTTCTTTTTTAATCTCTTCATTAAAATCAAGTTATAATAGAACAGTTTAATATGGTTTGGGAAATGTGAAGGTTGACTGAAGTAGAATTGGAGCACAAAATAACATAGGTTTTCACTGTACTTTCTTTAGAAATTAAACAGGTCTTATGGTAAAGACAGTTTTGATACTTTCTAATGTAGTCATTTCCTTTCAGAAGTCCTGTCACCACTATCCATGTTTAAAAACCATGCCCATAACTTGCCATTTAAACTGATGTCACTTTCCCACCATCCTCATTTATGCTAGTGTCATTTTCCCAGTCATCCAAGTTTGAAACCTTGAGGTTGTCTTCTCATATCTTTTTAGTCATTGGGTACCAGTGTTTCTCTAAAAATTGAAATTCTGTCCCTCTCTAGTTCTAGCAGATTTTAATCAATAAACATTTATTGGGTACCTGTTGCTTGGAAGACACTGATCTAGATGGAAAGATCAGACACAACACAGTAGAAGAATGCTTATCTGGGAATCTGAACACTGCATACCATCTCAGCAATGGAATTATTGTTAAAGGATTATTTTCATGGTCATGCATTTTCTAAATAATATAATAATTGGTAAAATATTTGCTATAGGTGGGGCCATTTTGATGGTGTGTGGCTGGGGTGATATCAGAGCAGCCTGATCCACATGACATAAGGAGGTGATGTGAGTCCAAACAGACTGTGGTAGTGACATCACCCCAGACTTGCTTTTGATGCATGGATTGACCACTCTGTTTAATTGGGTAACAACTTTTCAGAGTTGAATGGCAATGTGTATTTTATACATTTCATTTTCTAATCCAAGCAATATTGTGAAAAACTAAGAAAATATAGGGACTGGAGCAAGTTATTTTTCATTCTTAGTGCAACTATTATTTATCTGAAACAAACAACATACCAGGCATTTCTAGGTAATAAAAGTCAAATGGATGATACATTCATTTATTGAAGGGAGAGGGGAGAATGGTCTGGGAGGGCTTGCTTTAATGAAGACTTGAACTGATTCCATTTACCCTTCCTATCTCCACTGCTTTTGTAACCTTGGGTCTGCAGATTCTTTCTTTCTTTTTTTAAAAAGATTTATTTATTTATTTATCCCCACTCCCTTGTTGTTTTTTTCCACTTGCTGTGTTGTTAGTCTTCCTTGTTTCTTTAGGAGGCACCGGGAGCTGAATCCCGGACCTCTGATGTGGGAGGGAGGTGCCTGATTGCTTGAGCCACTTCCGCTCCCTGCTTTGTTGTCGCTCTCATTATGTTTTTTCCTCCCTGCATCTCTTGTGGCGTCTTGTTGCGTCAGCTCGCTGTCTTCTTTAGGAGGCACCAGGAACCTCTGCTCTCTGCTTTGTTGTGTCTCTCATTATGTTTTTTCTTCTTGTCTCTTGTTGTATCAGCTTGCTGCGCTTGCCCGTCATGCCAGCTTGCTGTCTTCTTTAGGAGGCACTGATATCCGAACCAGTGACCTCCCATGTAGTAGGCAGGAGCCCAGTTGCCTGAGCCACATCCAATTCCCAGGCCTGCAGTTTCTTAACCATTTGTCTCTACCTCCAACCTGTCTCAGCTCTGAGCCATCTTGCTTATCACTAACAATTCACTGGCCTAAAGCATTGCTTTCCCATAGTTCCCTGCTCAAAGAAGTCACAGGACCTTCCAACCCTAAACTACCTCATCCAGTTCAGGTCCCACTGTCAGCCTTTCAAGGCTTGCACCATTACTGCTCAATTTTCTGTATTATGCTACCCTTATTTCCCTTGTATTCACCCATCTCTACCATTTTCCTTTGTCCTTTTTATTTTAATGACCAGTTAATATATGCACATGGTGCAGAACTTAAAAACAGAATATGCAGTGAAAAGAAAGTCTGTTTCTGTTTTTTTTTAGTCATCTAGTTCCCCCTGCCCCACCCATCCCACCCCCAGCAGATAAAAGGGCATTCCAGCCTTTCAAAACCTGGTCCTAGCCTACCATACCTTCTATCAGGTATGGCTTCAAAGAAACTCAAGTGCTCACTGTTCATTTTAGTCCTCCTAGAGACGACCACTCCTAACTCCAGCTCCACACTCTCAGATGCCTTAGTTCATTCTGTTCCTATTACCTGGATGCCATTCAGTAAAGTCCTCCCTGGTCAGCATAGGGTATAGCATATAGTGTAGGTGCTCAAAAAATACTTGATAATGTGTATATATATTATCATAAAAAAAAAATTTTAAAGCTCGATGGGGAAAAAAAAAAACTTGGAGTGAATGAGAGAGTGATCGATATCTCTTGCTCTTCTAAATTTCTTCAGCACTTTATTTGCAACAAGTCTGGGGAGCCCCTGAAGATCCGTGACTGAAGCCCTTACTTGTCAAGCACAGCAGGACTCGGTATAAACCACAAAAGGATTAAATAAACCGAACAGCTACTACACAGAATCAGAGTGGGTTCTCTATCAGAACAAACTGACCAGTCCCCTCTCCCAGAGTTCCCCTCCGTCTGTATCCCTACTTACTCCAGACTACACACTTCCCTTCTTTTCGTAGCAGCTGGCCAGCTGTGCAAAAAGAAGAACCGACACATCTTCGCAGAAGACTGCGCGGCCGGACAGCTGGGGGAATTTTGTCCCGTCAGCTCCCCGTCTCTCTAGTCCCCGGTAGCGGCTACGTCGGTGTGCGTCCTTGCGCAGCCGCAGTTCTAGGGAATGGGAGGGGCCGGCTTTTGGTGGCTGTTGGCGCGGCCCGGGAGGTGGCTGCACGTGCGGGCGGGGGCGATGCGTCACTGATCGGTGAGGCGCGGCCGGGGTGGGGGGAGGAGGGGGTCGACCTCCTTCTGGAGCTTGCAGCCCAGCCTCTACTCAGTTAGTGTGCTGGGCAGGCGGGCCGCCGTTGGGAGAGCGGGTGTCATGACGTTCACCAAGCCGGAGGCGGCCCGCGGGCCGCCTCGGTCAGTGGGTTTGGCGAGGGGGAAGCGGGCTCTCGAGGAGGGAAGAATGAGAGGAAAGGGGCGCAGGACTCCCCGGCTCGGACTGCGGGAGGGCGCTGGGTCTCTGGAGAGAGAGGGTGGGAATTGAAGGATATATGTCACTCATGGAACTGGGGTTCCTTTCCTCCCTCATCCAGGAGGAACAAGGATGAATATGACTCAAGCTCGTATTCTAGTGGCTGCAGTGGTGGGGCTTGTGGTTGTCCTCCTCTACGCCTCCATCCACAAGATCGAGGAAGGACACCTGGCTGTGTACTACAGGTGAGCGGCATGTGCGGTCAGCTTAGGTTTTAGAGCGATAGAAAGGGGACTTCAGCTAGAGTGGAGTCTAGGAAATTGTGCCCTCAAGCAGGGTCCTGGGTAGCGCTTCCCAGTCCTCGGTAGGAAGTGATTTCCGTTCCAGCCCTAGGGAAAGTGTGGGTGCCGAACCAGGCTTTTGCGGTACACCCTCCAGGTGTTTACCGCTTTTAGTGCTAAGCACACTTTGTTGCGGAGGTTAAGACCTCTGACATTTATTCCTCGTACACAGCAAACACTCAGTTATTGTAAAAGGCAGGCAGCAGTCACTCCGCCTGTAAATTGAAGAGATGGTTGAATCATTGTTCTATTCCCATACAGCTATACAGGCTTTTATTTTGCAGCTTTAGGTGCTTTTGGAAAAATCTGGTCCTGTTTACGGTTGTTGCTTAGATTTTTCGTTTTAAAGCCCTAGAGTGTCTCGTTTTGGCTAATAAGGCCGTGGTGACCATGGCAGTTGTTATATCCCTGGTCTTGGAGGGACATACATAGCATTGACAAGCCACCTTACACCTTTATTTCAAGTTTAGGAGAGAAATGGTATGGGACATGTTGCTCTCTAGTTGAGCTCACATAGCTTTTTCTTCAGCATAATTATCACCAGTTCCATTTTGATACAGACTAGTGAGAGGACAATTTGTGGAGAAATTGGGGTAATAGTATATGGAAAAGAGCTTCAACTTTTCTATCACCCCCCAAACCTGATATTTCTACTTTTAGACCCATCCTGGATTTTAGAAACAGTTTTCAGTACAATTTTAGTGATAAATCTTAGCAGATGGAAATCTGCTGTAACAGTTGATAGATTAGTCCAGATTTCCGTCTAGTTCAGCATTTTCTTCCTAATAATAAATCCAGGGAAAGAACATTTCAGGGTATAGGTCTCAAAGAATTAGGAATGAACCTCAAATAGTTCATCTTCTCTTAGTTATTTGTTAAAGTTTCTTTGCAAACCTATTTATATTTTTAGGGTAGGAAACTAAGTTCTGTGAATTTACTATTAATTATGTGAAATGGGTCTTCCTTTTTATATTTGCTCCCAAAGTGCCTCCGTTGTTTGTTTGTTTGCTTTTTTACAATTTTCAAGGTGGGCTTTCGTTGGTTTTCACATTCCAGTTTTTTGGTGAACAAGTCCATGCTCGTATTTATAGTCTCACTTCTCACCCTTCATTATTCCATGCCTTTTTTTTTTTTTTTCTTTTCCCTTTTCTGTTTTTATACAGAGACTTATGTCCTCAGTATTTTAGTTGCCTTGCAAATAGATAATAAGAATTTAGAAATTTTCTCCTTCCTTGAAAGTTTGTAAGTTTTCTTTTTTTCAACCTGGTGAATAAATGTATTATGTTTTGATCTGGCTCTTAATGTGTGCAATTAAAGTACAGAAACTGTGAACCATTAGAATATTTTTCACAAGCATTTCTCAGAAGTTAAAGATCAAGGACAATCCTTTGAACCTGAGAGTGGTCATGGAGACCCAGAAGTATGGTTGGTTGAGCTTATGAAACCAGGTGTAACATCCAGCAGTTTAATTTGATCTTTTTACCTTTTTAGGTGTGATAGATATTTTAAGGAGCAGCAGTTGTTTGCCATGAATAACTCATTAGTGAGTCTTTAGTAAGTCAGTAGCATGAGTAAGAGTGAGTATTTGTTGTAGCATTTTAGATTTGGAAAGAGAAAGTCTCTTTATAATCTTGTCAAATTGAAACATCTTTTTGCAGGGGAGGAGCTTTACTAACTAGCCCCAGTGGACCAGGCTATCATATCATGTTGCCTTTCATTACTACGTTCAGATCTGTGCAGGTGAGTGATTCCTAGGGAAGCCCCTACACTGGATAGACAGGTATGACAGGAGCAGTTACTGCACTAGTGGGTGGAGGTGGATTTCCTATTGCTTAAGCAGATAGTATTATTTACTTACATGTAGGAGTTAAAGTTCAGAGTACAATTGTTACAGCACAAGTTATGATTTTTCAACCACCTCACTCTTGAAGTATATTAGAAATATGAGCTAAGCACTTTGGAAGGGCCGGCTTCTCCTATTTATATAATGGTTTGCAGCAGGTTTTCTGTAACTTTTTGCTGCTGCTATCAAAATAAAAGCAAGAATTGGGAACACAACTAGAAATACAGACCAGTGATTATTTGGTTTAGAATAGTGTTTTGTTTCCATTTAGGCAGGCTCCTGGGCTATTATCATAGATGATTTAAAATTTTATATACAGCTTTTCTGCCTCAAATTTTTGCCTGGTACATGAAGCATAATTTTATGTGAAACCGTAGTGAATGTTCTGTTTTGATAGTATCCCAGAATATTTAAAACGAGCATCTGGTTATCAAGAAAAGAATCTTGGCCATGGAGAAATCCTTAATAAATATCTTTTAGTATAACAAGGCAGCCAGACAGGATTAAGTTGTGACTACTTTTGCAAGTTCAGTGTGAGCATAAATCTTTGGATTCTGAAGAAGTTTGTCTTTTGTGTGCTGCTAATTTTTCAGAACTCG
>JAQZBX010104254.1:0-10961 GCA_029593785.1 Cabassous unicinctus | reverse complement strand
CCATTAAGAGAGTGAAAAAGAAGCCATAGACTTGGAGGAGATATTTGTAAAGTATATATCCAGCAAAGGACTTGTATCTAGAATATATAAAGAACCCCTACATCTCAATAAAAAGATAGACACACAAGACAAATGGGCACAAGACTAGGGCAGGCACTTCACAAAGGAGGATATCCCAATGGCTAAGAAGCATATGAAAAAGTGCACCATGTCATTATTTATCAGGTAAATGCAAATTAAAACTAGTAGGAAATATCACTATGTGCTTAGCTGAATGGCTAAAAAGATTAAATGTTGGCAAGAATATGGAACATCCGAAACCCTCATACAATGCTGCTAGGAAGATGAATTAGTATAAACACTTTGGAAAACTGTTTAGCCTTATCTCTGAAAGCTGAAGATGTACCAATCTTATTACCCAGAAATTCTACTTCAATCTTATGACCCAGTCATTAAACTCAAGAGAAACCAGCGTATATGTCCTCCAAAAGACGTGTACAAGAGTGTCCATAGCATCTTTACTGGTAATAGCCCAAAACTGGAAACAATCCAAATATTTGTCAATAAGATAATGGGTAAGTAAATAAATTGCCGTATATTCATACAAAAGAATGCTACACAGCAGTAATAAAAAAAAGAAAAGGAAAAACAAGAACCACTGCTACACACAACAGCATGGATAAATCACACACTTTGTTGAAAGAAAGAAGCCAGGCACAGAAGAATATATATGTATATGATTCCATTTATATTACATTCAAGAACTTATTTATGTTACTCACTCTATAATAGATAATATCTGTCATAAAATAGAAGGCACAATATTAGCTACTTCTGCGTGAGAGAGTTTTACTTGGAAGGGGCTGAGGGACATTTCCAGGGTGCTGGAAATTTTGTATGACCTGGTTACATGGGTGTACATATTGTAAAAATTCATTGGTTTTGGTACACTTAAGATTTGTGCACTTTATTGTATGCATTTATATCTCAATTTTTTAAATGCTGAACTATTTTTACACTAAGAAAAGCACCACATAGGAGTTTGAATTTATATTAATTAAATTTCATCTCACAGATTTAGGTTAGTGATTGAAACCATTAAGAGAATTTTGAATCTGAGTTTAGCATCACTGGTATTAGCTATATAGGATTTAAATTGAATAGGGGGAAGCAGATATGGCTCAAGCGATTGAGCTCCCACCTACCACATGGGAGGTCCCAGTTCAGTTCCCGGTGCCTCCTAAAGAAGATGAGCAAGACAGCGAGCTGACGTAACAGGCTGGTGCAACAGGCTTGTATGGTGAGCTGATGCAACAAGATGATGCAGTGAGATGACACAATCAAGAGATACAGTGAGGAAACACCACCAGAGACAAAACAAACAGGGAGCAGAGGTGGCTTAAGCGATTAAGCGCCTCCCTCCCACATGGGAGGCCCCGGGTTTGGTCCCAGTGCCTCCTAAAAAGAAGACAAGCAGACAATGAGCACAAACAATGAGGGGGGAAGAAATAAATAAATCTTTAAAAACAAATAAATAAAAATAAAATAAATTGAACAGGATTGAACCAAGAACATAAATTTTTGGCACTAGAGAGCTTACACAAACTCTTTGGGTTGTTTCATTCACTGAAATCCTCCTAACTTTATATTCATGCTGCCTATATTTATTCATCTATCATTGAAAATCTTGTCAAATGATTCACCAAAATATAGAATAGATCTCAACTTATCTTCCAAATAATACTTTGCTTATATTATTCAAATAGTTTATATCCTTATGCTTGTTCTACCAGTTACCAAAAGAGATGTGTTAATTCTTCTACTATTATTGTAGTATTTTCTTTTTACTTTTTGTCAACTTTTAGGCTATTTTACAAGGTAAATGAATGTAAATTTAGAAGTTATAATTTCCTGGTGAATAGTTTCATATTATTATGAAATGTTCCTCTTCATCTCTAATTGTACTTATCACCTTAAAGTATACTCTGCTTGGTATTGGTATAGCTATACCAGCTTAATTTTTTATAGTTCAATTGAACCTTTCTGTAGCCTTATATTCAAGGTATTTCTCTTGTAAGCAACATATATAGTTGATTTTTTAACCCAATCTGACAATCTTTATCTTTTAATTAGTGTATTTAGTCCATTTATATTTGATATAATTACATATCTGGATTTAAATCTGCCATTTAATATTGTTTTTTGCCCCACCTGTTCTGTTCTTTTTTTCTTTCTATCCTTTCTTGCTTTATTCTGGATTAAATGATATTTTATTATTCCATTTTCTTCTCTATTAGCTTCCTAGTTATCCAAAACCTTCTTTTACTATTCTTTAATGGTAATCATGGGGATTACAACATTCACCCTTGTTTTACTAAACTCTAATTGAAATTTTTAATTTTACCAATTGCTGGACAATGTAAGGATCTTTGAAAACATAATTCCATTTACCCCCTTCTGCTTTTTGTACTACTATTGACATGCATTTTAATTCTATATGAATTTTAAACTCCACAAGTCTTTACTGCCTTGGCTGCTCTCTGACGAGTGCTTGCGTGTGCACGTGCACACACACACACACACAAACTCAGCCTTTCTATTTGTTTCCAATGGAAGGGCTGGTCTGTAATGAGCTAGTCTGCCTTTGTTAAAATTGGAAATCCAAATAACTTTGCTTTTAATGGGATTAGTACATCATGATTTTTTCATTATTGTGTCTAAAGATCACATTTGTTATATCCTTAAAATCTAGCTACTTAGTAATAGATTTTTATATTTTCACCAGAGATTGACTTCCTTTATTTAATTCCAGGGTTGGAAAACTATGGCCTGCTGCCTATTTTTGTAAATAATGCTTTCCTGGAACACAGCCATGTCCATTTGTTTATATATTGCATATGGCTGCTTTCACACTGCAGAGGCCATATGGCCTGCAAAGCCAAAAATATTTCCTATCTTGCCCTTTATAGGAAAAAATTGACCCCTGATTTAATTCCTCAAATCCACCATTTTTCCACTTTGAAAATCAAGAAATTTTATCCATTCCTATTTCTCAAGTCTCCTTACTGACTCATTCTGGATATCACTGGGTTAATATTCCCAAACTCAGTTCTAATCACATTACTCTTCTCAAAAATGAAAGTATCCTGCCTTATATGAGTTATTTGTATGTACTTATTTTATTCCTTTACTAAAGTATTTGTACTATTAATTCATCTATACTAAAGTATCTATAATATTCCTTCATTGAAATCAGGATTGGTTCTTTATATTCTAAATTCCTTTTTTCTATATACTACACATGATAATTAATCAGTATTTATTAATTTAAATGAATACAAAGTTTATTCATTTTTAGAAATTTTTAAATGTTCTTTATTACTCCACACTCTGGGTATTAGTAGTTAGGCATCTGAAATGATACATATTATTTCCAAACCATTTCATTTAAATTTCATTTGAAAACAATCTGTTACACTCTGCTGCTTCATTTTCCACAACATATTATTCCTATAGATCCAGTTTTATCCTTCTGTATCTGTCTTCTGCTCCCACTGGCCAATTCAATTTCAAACGTTCTTAATCAATTAAACATTCCTCCTCCTAATTTCATCCTTCTCAGTGTCCATGACATATACTTTTTTTTAAGACCCCATCATCATTTTGTTCAGAAGGTATGGTTTATAAATAAAATCCTGCTCTGTTAAATTATATTATGCCAGCTCACTTCCAGGCTCTCCTTTCTATTTTAGAGCCATGGAGTTTGACTAGGATAATTGAATATAAAACCTGAGCAACCTTTACCCTCCTCCTTTATTTTCCTTCCCAGAGACGCAAATCTCTCAAGAAAAACTAGAGATGACTCATTCCAGGTGACTCAGCAGATGTAAAGGACAAGCTACTAGGGTAAAATACACATTGGAAATTAGTCTGAGAGAGTCTCCAACCAATTTTTTCTACACTCTTTTGTTTATTATTTGAGATACATTTATTAAACAGAGAGTTGCTCAAAAATTGCTCTTTAGAACATAGAATCCCTTGAAATGTTTATAGGGAGTATGTAAAAATGGCTTCCTTAGTTATAAATTTTGGAAGTGCTGAGCTAAATAAAATTAAACTGCAAGATATCTCAGTCTTCACTCTTAATGTCCATTACGGATCCGCAAGAGAAGGATACAGAGCAAGTAACTTTCCTAAGCTTATTTTCCCTCATTTTGGAGATCAGCTGGTAATGTTCTGATGAACTACTAGTAATCCCCCTGAAAGTAACTTGGCAAATGTTGATGGAACTCCTAACTAAAGTTTTGTTTGGGAGGGGAAGGACCTTTTTCAAGCAAGGGCACTAAAGAAGATGCTCTGGGCACCTACAGGACTTTTGGTGAACTACTTTCCTCCCATATGGCTCCATATTGAAATGCTGTTGCACTCTCCATTTTAAACCCATAGGTCTTCCAGAAGCATAATTTCCTCAAGCACAATAATCCCAGCAAGGTTCAAGCTCTCTGCCTATGAGCTTACCTACTGAGCTACAAATACTGACTTATCTCTTCATAAACGATGGCTTAATTCTAATTGGGTAATGCTGAGGTTAACCAGACAACCAACTAGAGGAAACTCTAGTTTGGGGCCTTTATACTTCTCTATAATTTAGTTACTTTTATCTTGTTTGTTTTATTTTAAATCACCTTAAAAGATATTCAGGGCCGAAAAGGAAAGCAATTCACAGTTGCCCCACTGGGCTCCTCACCTTGCATTTGCCCTTCTCTGTCCTCTTTCTTGTCCCCATTTTGCCTTAACAGAAAACAGCCCTGCTTGACTTGTAGTGCTTCCTTTTCCTCTCTGGGTAAGATCATTAACCAACTGGGGAGGCATTTCTCCCTTGGGCCAGCTTGTTCAAGCAATTTTTTCAAACCTATTGGTCATCTCCAACAGGAAGAAGTGCATGAGCAGTTTTTGAGCAGATTTATGCTGAAGTTTGGTTTTAGTTTGCTAAGCTGCTGGAAACAGATACCATCAAATGGGTTGGCAATCAACAATGGGAAGTTATTAGTTTACAAGCCTACAGTTTTGAGACTGAGAAAAATGTCCAAATCAAGGCATCATCAAGGCGATGCTTCCTTCCAAAACACTGGCTGCTGGTGATCCTGGGCTCCTCTGTCACATGGTAAAGCACATGGTGGTGTCTGCCGGTCTCTCCCTTCTCTTCTGAGTTTTGTGACTTTCAGCGTCTTGCTTCCATGGCTTTCTCTCTCTTTGTCTGAATTTCATTCTCTTATAAAGGACTCCAGGATTAAGACCCACCCTGAATGAGGTGGGTCACATCTTAACTTAAAATCCTACTCACCAAAATATCCTGTTTACAATTGGTCCACACCCAGAAGAATGGATTAACTTTAAGAACATAGTTTTCTGGGGTACATAGAGCTTCAAACCACCACAGGGTTCCTCTGGTAACATGCCAGAGGAAACACATCTAAGAAGCAGTCACACCAGTCTAGGAGCACATTCCTGATGAGGACACTTATAACAGAGAAGCCTGGTGACACACAGGGAAGAAATGGGTGACATGAGAAAGTTACAGGCTACTAAAATATATCGTGTTCAGCTGAATTTTTAAAATCCATTTACTACCAGTGGGGAAAGTAGAAATGGCTTCCTCTCAGAAACGTGGAATAGCCTTGTAAAGGGAATGTCCACTTGCAGAGCTAGTAAGGCGTAAAACTGTGTCCACATGCATTCCTCCTGTCTCTTCTACTTTCCCAACTTCTTTTAACATGGGATGGGAAAGGAAGTCTGAATGTGGTTATTCAAGCATAATTCAGGCACTCAATTCTTGATGACCCACTAACCTCATTCCTAGAAACTTCTTCTAGAAAAACAATTTAACAGAAAACAAGTTCTATGTGCTTTAAGAAGTTGCTGTAACATTTATAGCAGAATATATATATACATATATATATATATATATATATATATATACATATATATATAAAACCTAGGGAAATATTAAATAATCTATGAGCAACATAAGATTGTATAACAATTTTTAAATGTAGATGTGGAAATATTGTATATATTAAATGAAAAACCAGAATACAAAATACATATATCTTAACTTTAAAAGAAACATACACACATATGGATAGACTGAGTAATACAAATTGATGCACTGGGGAATTTTTATCTTATTAAAATTGCATCATTTTTAGGTGATAGGGGATCTTTGCTATTCTTTGTGGAAATGAATATGGCGTAGAAACAATCTCAGGATGATAACGTTTTCTTAGTGTTGCATTTAACAAATAAAAGTACAGTATACCAAGTTAAATTTGAAATTTCAGGTGAAAACCAACTAATTTTTGTATTAGCATAATAATTTAGTACAATCGTTTAATTTTTACTATAATATGCATGCAATATGTGAGACATATACTTTGAAAAAAAAACATTTTTAACTGTAATTCAAATTTAACTGGATGTCCTGTATTTTATCTGGCAACTCAAGTACTTCTAAAACAACAAGTCTAATGGAGAACTTGAAAAAGAGGTTAGTTTTGTGGGTATGTCAGGGGAGAACATTGAAACTCTAGTGATCCATCTTCTTCTCATATATGCTCCAATAAAGAAAGGATATTTTAGCTTGCTTTGTCATTGGGTAGAGTTTCACACCAAGCGTCTCCAAAGATCAGCTCATCCTGGGAAGCCTTTGCTTTAGACATTGATCATTAGTGTGGCTAAGGACAACCAGGGTAGCAGAAATGGTTTCACCCCACAAACATGACTCAAACTACAGCAATTTCATGAAGAAATTAAAATTTGGACTGATTTTCTCAGACAGGGACTGTGAAAGTAAAAGTCAGTTAGATTTTTTTGGACTCTTCTCCAGGACAATAATTTAAAGAGGAGAAAATAAAGCTAAAATATAAAATGCTTTTATCATACTAGTCCTTAAAAAAATTAGTATGCCTATATGCAAATAACCTTTTCTGTAGCTATACTATTCAGACATTGCTACAGAAGGCAGAATGGTCTGTGGAAATATGAATATAGGAATAAGATCAGAATTTAATATAAATTTTGGCATCCCATCAGATTCCCAGTACTTCCCTTTATAATCACCAGTGGTCTGGCTATCAGAGTTCTCAAGGAGGGAGAGTCAAAAAAACCTCACCAAATGGGAAGCCGATGTGGCTCAAGCGATTGGGTTCCTGCATACCACATGGGAGATCCGTGGTTCAGTTCCCGGTACCTCCTAAAGAAGACAGCGAGCTTGCTCGACAGGCAGGCGTGGCAAGTTGACACAACAAGAGACACAGGAAGAAAAACATAATGAGAGACACAACAAAGCAGGGAACAGAGGTTCCTGGTGCCTCCTAAAAGAGGACAAGCAGGATGGTGAGCTGGCACTATGGGCAGGCCCGGTGAGCTGAAGCGACAAGAGCCACACAAGGAAAAACATGATGATAGACAAAACAAAGCAGGAAATGGAGGTGGCTTAAGCAATTAGGCGCCTCCCTCCCACATCGGAGGTCCCAGGTTCATTACCCAGTGCCTCCTAAAGAAACAAAGAAGACGAACACACAGCAAGTGCAAACAACGAGGGGGTGGGGAGAGATAAATAAATAAAATAAATCTTAAAAAACTCACCAAAGGTGTAGAAGACAACTTAGAGAGCAGCCAGTAAAATGCCTCATTTTTCTAATCAGAAAACTGAGGTGCAGGCAGGTTAAATCAGGTCACATCTATTTCATGGCATTCCTTTGGCGGAGAATAATTGAAAAATGTCCATTTTTCTCACCAATGCAAAAATGTGATTGAAGGCCTACCACTGACAGTGCAGACAGATTTACTGGCACTAGGAGGTTCATCGTAAGTGAAAGATGAAGGACTAGGGCAACATCAGTAATCCCTAACGCTTTATTTCCAGCAAAACTCAAAGATGAATTCGAGGATCATGATTAATAAATAAGTATTGGTTTCAGCTAAAAAATGAAGAATTTTTATTATGGATTACACTGATTTCCAGTTTACAAGTCAATATCTTTTTTGCTGTGGCAGCCTTAACCTTTGCATTCAGGTGATTACGTATTGATGGATGGACAGGGGAATGTGGTTTCTCATAGAAGTAACCCATCAAACAAATCATCAAAAACAACCTGTATCTGGTTTTTGGTTTTGTTTTGGTTTGGTTTTGGTTTTGGTTTTGGTTTTGGTTTTGGTTTTGGTTTTGGTTTTGGTTTTGGTTTTGGTTTTGGTTTGTTTTTGCTCTGATGGGCACAGGAGTCTAAACATCTCTCTTGGAGAAATTGGAAGCTTAAAATTGTGGATAGTGGCAATATGCTGTTTTGTGGCCTTTTGTAATAGCTTGATTGTGCACCAAAAGCCATGCTAACACCAAGAACCTGATTTTGCACACGAAATCATAATCCATTGTCAGATAAAATGGAAAAGTAATGTTTCCATAGCAGTTGAGTTTTGGAAATTGTTAACAAAGAAATTGTTTCTTTCCTTGCATCAAAATGTTGCAAAACAAAATATGGCTGCTTTTCTTCACCCAAGCTAAAGCTACACTGCTAGAAAACTGGGAGGTGTGGACTCTTAGAAAATTTGCATTTTTATTTCATTACCTTTAGTCTCTTTTTTTCAAGGGAAGGGTGGCATCTTGTGGCACAAACACACAGCTCACTTTCCTTATGAGCAAAACAGCTTGGAAAATGGCATCAGGTTCTCAGCAACTATGTATATTTTTAAATTTCTTTTCCCTCAGGGACCAGCTCTTCTCCTGCCCTTTCATGACTTGCAGTTGCTGTCAGGAAAGAGAAAGAGCAGTGGGTGTTACTTGCTTGGTTTATTAAACACAACCTGGCAACCAAGCCACCAAAACAAGATGCTTCACGCACAGCTGCACTCACCTCTCCCACTGTTCCACTGAGGGGAACCCTTATTTTCAGATTTCTTGAGATTTTTCTCCCCTTGCTTACTTAGCCTAAGTGATCAACCCTGCATTTGATTACAGCCTAAGACACTTTTCTTCTTTAAGCACTTTGCCTGTTTCTGAAATGGGGAACAGTAGCTGTGACTTTATAGCAATGAGAGCTTTAAACAGAGTGCAAGGAAGGGAACCCTACCCCCAAACCTTGGAGCTAATGAGGCTCCAAAAAAATGCCCAAATATGTTTATTTCATACCAAAGTCAAAAACTCTAGCTCTATAATGACCTTGGTGGGAGATAACTTTAATTGTAAGCATTTGCCATCAGAGCAGGTCTGGTTGGGGGAGGGAGGAATTTTCTTTTATAAGACTGAGGTAGAACTGTTTTTTCCTCACGCTGAAACCATCCAAAGTCGAGAACCGGCGCGGCAGACAACACAGGTGCAGGCACGGTCTTCTGTGCATTCAGCTCTTATTTAGCCAGTCGGGTAAGAACCTACAGCTTTGGAGGCAGCATTACAAAGATAGTTGAAACCACTTTTATTAACGCCCTCAGTCTCTAATTTCTCCCTACTCTCCTTTATAAAAATATTGTTGCAGAATTTGTTTTACCAAGCAGATGATTTAAATTTGCTTACTGTATGTTATGAACATTTTCCCATGTTATGAAATTTAATGCCAACATCTCTCAAGTGGAGATATCTTTTTTTTTTTAATTTCCCCAATTATTAAACATTTAAGTAGCTCTTTTTGTAAAATAACACTGTGTAAATCTTTGTTGCACTTTTCTGATTATTTTCTTGGGAAAATTTTCCTAAAAGTAAAACCCTGGGTAAAATGATATGATTATTTTAAGAGTTTTTAAATATATCATCAAATTGACCTTCTAAAAGATTGTACCAGATTACATTCCTTTGAACAATGCTTCTGCACACCAATTTGTTTTATCAAAGTTTTTTTGAACTTTGTTATTTTGGTAGGTGTAAATTAGTATGTCATTGCTTAAAAATGAATTTGGATGAATTCTAGTGTATAGAATATTTATTTACATATCTTTACTTCATATGAGTTTCATCCTTTGTTTTAACTTGTCCAAGATGTTTGCTCATTTACTATTAAAATATTTGTCTTTTTTTATGCTAACTGGAAAAATGTTGTTTTAAGAAAATCAATCCTTTATCATGTAGGTAGCAAATATCATCCCCAAATTTTCGATTTCACTTTAATTCCATTGATAGCATTTTCCTTTGGATTCCAGTTCAGTCTGGTTATATCTCTTAAGTCTGTCAGTAGTATCCACTTTTCTTTTTCTAGCACATTTTAACTTGCTTAAGATTTGTAGCCTTTATTCTTACCAGAAATTGAATTTCTCTTTTCGTCAGTTTAGTATTTGAAGCAATCTGTTTTTCATGTCTGAAAGGAATGGATGGTGGTCAGACAATTGCATACCTAAATGGAAAGAAGAAGAAGAAGAAAAAAACACCCAGATTCTTACTATATTACTTACACAGAGAGATTTCAGGTGAATTCAAGATCTAACAATAAAAATAGCTACTAAAAGCATTAGAAAAAGTAATGAAAAGAAAAACAAATCACTACTTAAAAGCATAGTAAGTTTTAAAATATAAAAATAGCATAGTAGAATAAAAAAAAGAAAAGAAAAATAGTATAGTAGCTGAAATCAACCTAAATATAGCAGTAATCCCAGTAAATGTGATAGATTCAGTGCATTTATTAAAAGATAGAGATTCTAAGATTGGATTTTCAAAAATCCAACTCAATGCTGTTACAAGTGATGCTTAAAAGAAAATGATACTCAAGGTTGAAAATGAAGGAATGGGATGTATAAGAAAGTATTAAGTAAAAGAAATCAGATACAGCAATATTAATACCAGATCAATTAGAATTCACAACAAATAGCATTATATGGGAGAAAGAGATATTTCTTATTTGCTAAAAGATACAGTCCACCAAAAAAAAAAAAAATGAATGTGGATCTTTAAGCATCTAAAATCATATGAAACATAATGC
>JAQZBX010104253.1:0-10970 GCA_029593785.1 Cabassous unicinctus | reverse complement strand
TGTATGTGTGTATTAGATCCAGATACTCTAATGTATGAATCAAAGTGTTTGTTTCTTTATTGATTCTCTGTCAAGATGTTCTGTCTAATGATTATAATGGTGTATTAAAATTCCCCAGTATAATTGTAGAGGCATCATTATATCCACTGAATTTTTCCAGCCTTTTGCTCATGTATTTTGAGGCACACTTGTTAGGTGCAAAACAGTTTATGATTGCTCTTTCTTCTTGAAAGATTACCCCTTTCACTAATATGTAGTGTCCTTCGTTGTCTCTTACAATAACTTTGTATTTGAAGTCTATTTTGTCCGATATTAGTATTGCTACTCCTGCCCTTTTTTGGTTATTGTTTCCTTGTAGGATTGTTTTCCAGGCGTTCACTTTCCACTCCTTGAATCCCTAGGTCTAACGTGGGTTTCTTGTAGACAACACATAGATAAGTCGTATTTCCTTACCATTCTACCAATTTGCATGTCTTGACTGGTCAGTTTGATCCACTAACATTCAGTGTTATTATTCTCAAGCAATTAATTGCATCAGCTTTATTTTCTTTGGGTTTATGTATGTCATATATTGTTTTTCTTTCTCTTTTTGTCTTTTTAGTTGTTCTTACACTCTCCTCCAATTCTCTCTCTCCTTTTTTTCCCTTTCAACCTGTTGAACTTCCTTTACTATTTCTTGAAGTGCAGGTTTCTTATTGGCATATTCTCTTAATTTCTGTTTATCTGTGAATATTTTGAACTCTCCATCATTTTCGTATGCCAGCTTTGCTGGATAGAGAATTTGTGGCTGAAAGAGTTTTCTTTTATTACTTTAAATATGTCATACCACTGCTTTCTTGCATTCATGGTTTCAGATGAGAATTCAGCACATAATCTTATTGAGCTTCCCTTGTATGTGATGGATCTCTTTTCTCTTGCTGGTTTCATTATTTTCTCTTTGTCTTGAACCTTGGGCAGTTTGATGAGCATATGTCTTGGAGTAGGCCTTTTGGCATTTATACTGCTTGGGTTGTGCTGCACTTGCTGGACTTGTACATCCATCTGCCTCAATAGGATTGGGGAATTTTTGGCCATTATGTCTTCCAACACTCTTTTTTCCCCCTTTTCCTTCTCTTCTCCCTCTGGCATGCCTATAATGCTTATATTGTGCATTTTGTGTTGTCGGGTAAATCCCTCCTAAGTCCCTGCTGGATTTTTTCTTTTTATCTATTTGTTCTGCTATCTGTTTGATTTCAGATGTATTGTCTTCCACATTGCTAATTCTTTCCTCCACCTGTTCAAATCTACTGTATGTGCTTCCAGTGTCTTTTTGATTTCCAAGATTGTGCTATTCATCACCATCATATCTCTTATTTTTTAAATGTAAGTTTACAATTTCTTCAGAATGTTTTCCCAGTATCTTCTTAATATCCTTAATCTCTTTCTTCACTTCATTAAGTTAGTCCATAATGTTTGTTTGGACAGCTTTGATTAGTTGTTTGATGCTCTGCACCCTTTCCAGGTTTTTAGTTTTTTAATTCAACTGGGCCATATCTTCCCATTTTTTAGTATGGTTTGTAAATTTTTTTGCTCTTTGGTCATCTTTTTATCTTGGTTAGTTTATTTAGTTGATTAACTTCTCTCTTTACTCTAGGGTTTTATTTAATTGCTATTTTTTTGCACGTGTCAAGTTTGCTTTTGACACATTTTTCTTATTCTATTTCATTGTTTTTGTCTTTGTTCCGTTGGAGGAAAAAATTAGGGCCAGAGAATGTGAAAGAGGTAAGAACAGTAACTGGATAATAGTGATAATAATAGTATTTGTTAAAAGAGGAACCATTTAAGACCTTGGAAAATGAATATTTAACTCATGTTAGCCATGTAGTGTAATAGGAATAGAAAAGTGAGGTATCAACAATGAAATGGGAGACCAAATAGAGATAAATATATAGACTGAATTGAAAGGCCAGTGTGATGAGTAGAGAGGGAGAGAGAAAAGAAAAGATAAAAAGAAAAAAATTTAATAAAAGAAAGAAAACAGGATAGATGAGGTAGAAAAATTGAGGATGAAACAAAGAGAGGTAGAATTTAAGAACAACAACAACAAATAGTATATAGAGTGATGAGGGAAGGAACAGAGATAGCATTTGTACACAATCGATATACGCATAAAAGGGGAACTCAAGGAAGAGGAAACAGAGTAAACAAGAGTCAAGCCAACACCTCCTTGAGGAATTTGTCTCTTCATCCAGCTCACTTCAGATTGATGCCCTGAAGCCTCCTACTCTGTGTATTCCCAAAACAGTTCACTTGGGCAAGATCATTCCCCCACATAGCTGTTTTTGCAAGAGAGATCTGCCTTTGTTCCCTTGGAATAAAAAAAATTAGGACCAGAGAAAAGGAAAGAAATAGGCAGACAAAAAGAATATAGTAATGGTAAGAATAAAAGTTAAGAGAGCAAATATACAAGACCTAGGAAATTGAAAGATTAACAGAAGTAAGAAGCACCAAGGAATAAAATTATAAAAACAGAATACAAACAATGAAACAAGAAACAGAATTGAGAAATATATATATAAAATGAATTAAAATGCTGGAATGGCAAGAAGGGGGGAAAGAACACAGAAAAAAGAGAAAGAAAAAAAGTAAAGAAGAGGAAAAATACAGAAAAATAGGGAGAGAGGGAGAGATACAAACAAGTAAAATTGGGGGCCAAATATAAAAGGTGGAATGTAAGAACAATAATGGAAAACAAAAGATATAAAGATGAAGAAGCAAAAAGAAATAGCTTAGGTAGAATAGATCAGTAACCAAAAGAATAAATGAGAAAAAAAAAAAAGAAAAAGAAACAAGCAGAGAAAGAGAGGAAGGGGATACAAAACAAGAAACAAGACAGCAGGAACTCATTTTAAAAAAAGGAGAAAGAAGAAAAAAAATATCACGGAAAATCAGCCCTCTTTCTTAGATTTTTAAGGATCTCCTCAGGCTTCTGGTATTAATCAATCACTCAACCTGAAGCATGCCCTCTGCAGGTTTTGAACTGGGTTTTAGTGATTAAAGTGAGGGAAAAAAAAGAAAATGAAGTTTTTAAAAAATAAGAGATCCAATTAAAGCTAATACAAAGGAAACGTCTATGTGTTCCCTGTCATAAATCTTCTGCTGGATGGCTGATAACCTGGTGGATCTCTTCTCAAGGAATAGCCAGGAATCAAACCAGGGGCCTCATATATGTTAGGCAGGAATTGTCCCACTGAGTGACCCCGGGTCCTTGGGTTGATTAGCCTTTCGGAAGGCTATCTGCCCATTTTTCCTTGGCAGGTTAGATCCCCTGCTGTCATCTGAAGTGGTGCAGATCTCCACTTTTCTCTGCCTCCTCTCTGATGTAATTCTTCTCTTTACCTAGGTGGCTGGTCATGACTGCCAGCCTGAGATGATATGCCTCCCCTTTCCCTGTTGAGCTGGGGTCCCTTCCAATATTCGGGGTGAGGGGCGCAGAGCTGGCTATACTCACTGCAAAAAAATCTCTCTTCACTCTCCTAGACCCTTCTTCCTCACAGGGAATCTGCTGTCACATTCCCCTTTGAAGCAGGGGGCAGGATCTCCACCTAGTCTTTCCACCCTCAAGGCTGGTAATGTGTGCCCTTTCCAGTTACCAAGGTAAGCAACCCCTGATTATTCCTGACTTCCCTATCTGTCCATTACCCTACTAGATGACTCAGAACACCTTCCAATGGAGGTAGATGTCTGCTCTACACTCAGTTAGATGTAATTCACTAGGAGTTTTACCCTTGCTTAATATCTCACAGGTGGGGGAAGGGAGCTCTTCCTGGCAACCAGGATGTTTAATAATTCATGATTACTTTATTTGGCTGCTTCATGTCTCTGATTCTCACTCTTCTGGGAGTTGGTATGCAGTGTCCTGGTTTGCTGTGACCCAAAGCAGGTCCCCAAGGCAGCCTCTGGCTTTTTCTTTGTTGTTTTAGTGAGAGCTAAGATTTATATCTCTAACCCATCGGTGATGTTCACACAATTGAAAAATTAAGAATTTCATCAATATATTATATACTTGTCTCTTGTTACAACTTCTTTACACCAATCAATTTTACTTATACATATTATTATTTCATACAATTCACCCAAAGTGTGCAATCAATGGCATTTGGTATAATCACATAGTTGTGCATTCGTCACTTCAATCATTATTAGAGAATTTTCATTATTTCAATAATAATAATAAACAACATATAAACAAAAACTTATCACCTCTCAATCTCTCTATGCTTCCCTGATATATATAGTAGCTCTTTTGTTTGTCTATCTAATTTATATGAATTTATATTTTGTAAAAATCAGTTTTAGATATGCAATAGCACCCATATTCACATTTTATGTGAAGTTTAACTATGTTATACAGTCCCATGCTACACTTTTTACTTTGTCTTCCAGTAATATAGATGCCCTTAGACATTCCCTTTCAACCACTATCATGCCCATATAATAGCTCTGCTACTTACAAACACTATGATGTGCTTTCACAATTTCTAGTCATTTCCAGAGATTTACAAACAAGGTTTTGACCAATTCTGTACAGGTTAATCCTCAGTTTTCCATTCTCTACACTCATTTAATATTCTGGTAACCCATATTCATTTCAAATCCATGAGATTACACAATATATTTAGTTCATAGTCGCACAATCCTACAGTATTTGTTCTATAACTGGTTTCCTTCACTCAACATCATGTCTTCCAGGTTCATCCATGTGTCTTATGCTTTACTACATCATTTTTTCTTATGGCTGCATACTATTTCCCTGTGTGAATACACTACAGTTTGTTTATCCATTCTTTGGTTGATGGACACCTGGGTTATTTCTGTCTTTTGTAATTGTGAATAACAATGCTATGACCACCAGTGTGTATGTCTTTTGGTGTCACTTTTCTCAGTTCTACTGGGTATATCCTAAGTAGTGGTATTGCCTGGTTACATGGCAAATCTATATTCAAATTCTTCAGGAACTGCAAAAAACAGTCCTCCACAGAAGCTGTACCATTCTATAATCCTACCAATAGTGAATAAGTGTGTGCTTTCTGTCCTTTAATAGTGGCCATTTAATAGGTGTGAAATATCTTATTGTAGCTTTGATTTGCATTTCCCTAACTACTAGTGATGTAGAACATTTTTTCATGTTTGTGGTTTTTTCTTTTTCTTTTTTTGGCTGTTTGTATTTCTAGTTAGGGAAATGTCTATTCAAGTCTTTTGTCCATTTTTATCTGGATCAATTGTCTTTGCGTTGCAGCATCTTTTTATATGTTATGGGTATTAAACCCTTATCAGATATGTGATTTCCAAATATTTTCTCCAATTGAGTCAGTTGCCTTTACACCCATTTGACAAAGTCTTTCAAGGTGCAAAGGTGTTTAATTTTGAGGTGGTTCTGTTTATCTATTTTTTCTTTTGTTGTTCATACTTTGGGTGTAAAGTCCAAGATACCACCACCTACCACAAATTCTTTTAGAAATTTCCATACATGTTCTTCTAGTTGTTTTATATTCCTGGCTTTTATAGTTAGGTCTTTGATCCATTTTGAACTGATTCATGTGTAGGGAGTGAGATGGGGATCCCCCTGCATTCTTTGGTTATGAATATCCAGTTCTCCCAGCATCATTTGTTAAAAAGACTGCATTGTCCTATTAACAAGGACTTTGTAGTTTGTTGAAATCCAGTTGGTCATAGAGATAAAGTTTCATTTCTGGACTCTCAATTCTATTCCATTGGTCGATGAGTTTATTTTTTTTGCCAATACCCTGCTGTTTTGACTAATGTAGCTTTGTTATATTTCAAGGTCAGGCAGTGAAATTCTTCCCACATCGCTCTTCTTTTTTACAATGTTTTTTGCTATTCAGGTGAACTTTCCCTTCCAAAGAACTTGGTAATTGCCTTTTCTAATTCTCTAGACTGTTGAAATTTAGATTGTTTTGCATTCAATGTATAAATAAATTTCTGTAGGATGAGTATCTTCATGATATTTAGTCTTCCAACCCACGAACATGTAATGTCTTTCCATTTGTTTAGGTTGTCATTTTCTGCATAAAGTTCCTGTGCTTCTTTGGTTATATTGATTACTATTTGAGTATTTTTGTTGCTATTGTAAATGTTTTATTTTTCCCCTGATTTCCTCCTCATATTGTTCAATACTAGTGTAAAAAACATTTTTGTTTAATTTTAGGATTTATTTACTTAATTTTTCTCTATTTATTCCCCCTTCCCAGAGATGGCTCTCTTGTTTGTCTGCTCATTGTTTGCTCGCCTTCTCCAGAGGCACCGGGAACAGAACCCAGGACTTACCACATGAGAGGTGAGTGCCCAACAGCTTGAGCCACATCTGCTCTCTATGGGCTGTGGCATCTGGTGGTTTGTGGCATCAGCTAATTGCAGCAGGTGATAGGTTATGCTCATCTTCTCTTAGGAGGCACTGGGATCCAAACCCAGGACCTCACAAGTAGTAGGTGAGCAATAAACTGTTTGAGCCACATCCACTTCCCAAAAACATTATTGATTATTGCATGTTATCTTCTTTCCCACCACTTTGCTGAACTCATTTATTTGTCCAAGTAGCTTTGTGTTATACATTTCAGAATTTTCTAAATATAGGATCATTTCATCCATGAATAATGGGAGTTGTGCTTCCTCTTTTCATATTTGGATGCCTTTTATTTCTTCTTGTCAAATTCCTCTAGCTATAACATCTAGCCCAATGTTGAATAACACTGGTGACACTAAGCATCCTTGTCTTATTCCTAATATAAGATGGAAATCTTTCAAATTTTCCCCCTTAAGTATGAGGTTGGCTCTGGGTTTTTCATATATTCCCTTTATCATATTGAGGAATTTTCCTTCTGCACTTATCTTTCAAAGTGTTTTTATAAAGAGAGGATGCTGGAATTTGTCAAATTCCTTTCCTGCATCAATTTAGATGATCATGTGTGTGTGTGTGTGTTACTTCAATTTGTTAATGTATTGTATTACATTAATTGATTTTCTTATGTTGAACCAACCTTGCATACGAAGCATAAAGCACCCTTGGTTGTGGTGTATAATTATTTAGAAATGCAGTTGGATCTTATTTGCATGTATTTTGTCGAGAATTTTTGCATCTAAGTTCATTAAAGAGATTGATATTTTTAAACTTTTTTGAAGTAATATCATTCATACATGAACATGCATAATAAGTGTAGAGTGTAAGTTGTGAATTTACAAAAGAAACATGCGTAACATCATAAAGAGCTCCCATACATCACCCCACCACCAATACTTTGCATTGTTGTGAAATATTTATTAGAAATTATGAAAGAATATTGTCAAAATATTACTACTGTACTAACTATAGTCCATACATTACATTTGCTGTATTTTCCTCCCAACCCAGCCTATTATTTATTTTTATTTACTTTTATCCATTTTCCCCCCTCCCCATTTTTGCTGTTTTTGTGTCTGTTCACTGGGCAATTCTCTGTGTCTGCTTCCTTCCCTCTCCTCTCATCCTTCTCCTCCTGTATTCATCAGGATTCAATCCTTGGAAACTCCAGTGTGGGAGAGAGGTGTCTTACCACCTGCACCATCTTAATTCCTGTTTTTTTGGTGTGTCTCCTCTTGGCTTTCCCTTGTGTCACTCTCCGGTTATGGCATCATCTTGCTGCATGGCTCTGTGTGTGCCTGTCGGTGCACCTTCTTACAGGGCCTGACAGTGTACCCACTTGTGGGGCCTGGGGGGCTCACATGCTTGCAGAGCCTGATGGCAGACCTGCATGTGGGGCCTGGGGGCTGACACATTTCAGGGGCCTGTTGGCCGACCCACGCACAGGGCCTGGAGGCCCATGTGCCTTCTATATTCTTATGTTTGTTTGTTTTTTACCAGGAGGTCCCAGGGATTGAACCCATTTCCCTGTATATGGGAAATGGATGCCCAATCATTTAAGGCACATCTGCCTCCCTGCTGTTTCTCTTAAGGTTGACTAAAGATACCTAGAGTCACAGTCATTTCTCATACAGGATGGTCATATACTAAATCAGGCTTGGTTTGTCACTGCATTCTAAAAACCAGACCTCAGGTGAAAAACTAGGTCTGGGGACACATGCCTGACTTCTAATACAGCAAATGTTTAGCCTACCCTGATTATCACAAAATCAGGACAGCGAGAATATTCGCAGTAGAGAGATTTATTTTTAATTTTCTTTTCATGTAGTATCTATTTCTGGCTTTGGTATTAGGGTGATGTTGGCTTCCTAAAATGTGTTAGGTAATTTTTCCTACTCTTTTATTTTTTGGAAGAGTTTAAGCAGAATTTGTGTTAATTGTTCTTGAATTGTTTAGTAAAATTCACCTGTGAAGTTGTCTGGTCCTGGGCTTTTCTTTGTTGGGAGATTTTTGATGATGGATTCAATATTTTTTAATGTGATATGCTTAAGTTCTTTTATTTCTTGTGTTTAAGTGTAAGTTGCTTGTGTATTTCTAGGAATTTACGCATTTCATGTAAATCATCTAATTTGTTGGCATATATTTCCTCATAATATCCTCTTATGATCCTTTTTATTTTTATGGTGTCAGTTGTAATTTCACCCCTTTCATTTCTGAATTTGCTTCTTTACATCTTCTCTCTTTTTTTCTTTGTTAGTCTAGCTAAGGGTTCTTCAAGGTTATTGATTTTCTCAAAGAACCAGTTTTTGGTTTTGTTGAGTTTATCTATTGCTTTTTGTTCTCAATTCCATTTATTTCTGCTTTAATTGTTATGCTTTCTTTTTGCTGGTTTTGGGATTGGTTTGCTCTTCTTTTTCTGGTTTTTCTAATTTTTCAGTTAGATCTTTGAATTTAGCTCTTTCTTCATTTTAATAAAGACATTTAAGGCTATAAATTTCCCTCTCACTACTACCTTAGCTGTGTATCCCATAATTTTGATAAGTTGTGTTCTCATTTTCATTGTCTCAATATACTTGCTGATTCCACTTACAATTTCTTCTTTGAAACACTGATTATTTAAGAATGTGTTATTCAGCCCCCATACATATGCAAATTTACCCCTTTCCCATCTATTAGTGATTTCCAGTTCCATTCCTTTATGAACTGAGAGGTGCTTTGTATAATGTCCGTCCATGTAGCTTTATTGAGATCTGCTTTGTGAGATAACATGTGGTCTACCCTGGAGAAAGATATATGAGACTTGAGAAGAATCTATAACCTGCTGAATTTGGGTGCAATATTCCATATATGTCTGTTAGGTCTAGCTCATTTATCATATTATTCAAGTTCTTTGTTTCCTTGATGATATTCTGTCTAGTTCTATCTAATGATGTGAGGAGCAGTTGAAGGCTTCAACTATTATTGTAGAGATGTCTATTTCTGCCTTCAGTTTTGCCAGAGTTTGCTTTATATATTTGGGGCACCCTGGGTAGTTGTATAGGTAACTATGACTTTCTGGTGGATTGTCCCTTTTATTAATGTATAATGGCTTTCTGTATCCTTTATAATTTTTTGCATTTAAAATCTGTTTTGTCCAATGTTAGTTTAACAACCCTTGCTCTTTTTGGTTACTGATCACATGGTGTATCTTTTTCCATCCTTTCCCTTTCAACCAGTTTTTATCCCTTGGTTTAACTTGAGTCTCTTGTAGGCAGCATATATATTGTTCAGGTTTTTTATCAATTCTGTCAGGCTAAGTCTTTTGCTTGGGGAATTTAAGCCATTCACATTCAATGATATTCTGTAAATGCGTTTCTTCCTTCTACTATTTTATTCTTTATTTTTCATATGTCATATCTTATTTTTGTCTGTCTTTTTATTCTTTTGGTTATTGTTTCTGCTATTCTTGTCTTCTATACTCTCCTATATGTCACTCTCTCCTTTTTCTTTTAGGCTGTCAGTTTCCCTTTAATATTTCCTGCAAAGGCAGACTTTTTTATGAACTCTCTTAGTTTTTGTTTGTTTATGAATATTTTAAGCTTACTTTCATATTTCAAGGAAATTTTGCCATACTAAGAATTCTTGGCTGGCAGTTTTTCTCTTTTGGTATACTAATTGTATCATACTTCTGTCCTCTCACCTCCTTTGTTTCTGATGAGAAATCGACTGGGTGTCCCTTGTATGTGATGGTTTGCCTCTCTTTTGCTGCTCTTAGAATTTTCTCATTATCTTTGACAACTGACATTCTGAGTAGTATTTGTATTGGGGAAGGTTTATGGAGATTTATTCTGATTGGTATATGCTGCACTTCTTGGACATGTAAATTCATTTCTGTCATGAGGGTTGGTAAATTTTCAGCCATTATTTCCTCAAATACTCTTTCTGCCCATTTCCCTTCTCTTCCCCTTCTGGAAAAGACCTTTATTTATTTATTTTTTATTTTTACTTACCTTTATTTTTCATTTTTTTATTTTTAAATAAGCTTTAGAGAACATCAATGATACATAAAAAATATAGGGGGAGTTCCATATACTGCACTTGATTCCCCTCCTAAACTTTCCCCATTAACAATATCTTTGATTAGTGTGATATATTTGTTACAATTGATAACCACATATTGAAACATTGCTACTAACCATGTTTACATTCTAGTTTACGCTTTGCCCCATGCAATTGTACAGGTATTGACAAAAGGTAAAAGAGCTTGTATCTGTCATTGCAATGTCATTCATAACAAATCCAATATCCTGAATATGCCTCATGTTATACCTATTTTTCCCTCTCCCTCCCTTCAGAATCTCTGGTGACCACTACCTTTATATCAAGGATAAATTTTTTTCCATTGCTTAAATAATAAGCCTAATTTAGTCCATATTTGCATTCCCCCCTTATGTTTATTCATTCCTCAATCTTTAGGATTTTGGAAGGGTGATGCCTACTCTGCTTCTTATTGAGGGACCTTAGATTCCATAGGGGGCAGATAGATGGAACTGTCTTGCTTGCAGTGTAAATTCACTGTTTTTTTTTTTTTTTT
>JAQZBX010104252.1:0-10971 GCA_029593785.1 Cabassous unicinctus | reverse complement strand
AATACCCCCAGGTGATTCTGATGAATCCTGAGGTTTGAGAACCACTGCTCTAGGAAGCTGCCCATTTCATTTCCATTTCAAAATTATTGGCTCTGAACTGTTCATAATATCTTTTTCATTTGTGCTTTCCCTCTTTTTCTGTTAATATAATCAGAAGTTTTTCATTTTTCAAATATTCATCCTTTGACATTTTCTTGTATCTTTATTTAAAATTGATTTCTACTCTTACCTTTATTGTATTCCCCACTTTTTCCCACTTTGAATTTATTCTGATTTCTCAAAACCTAGTATATTAGCTCTGAGCCTTCTTTTCTATTATAAGCATGTAAGGGTATAAATTTCTAAGTTTTACTTTCGCTGCATTCCTGAAGTTCTGATATGTATATTATTCAGTAATTTAAAAAAATAACTTATTTCTCCTTTGACCTATGAATTCTTTAGAAGCATGTTTTAAAATTTCCAAATGTATGGGGAGTTTTAAATTCTGTCTTTTTCTTACCAATTTATAACGTAATTGCATTATAGTCAGAGAATCCAGGCTCTATATCATAATGATTCTTTGAAATTTATATGAACTTGGATTTTGGCCTAATGTGTAACCATGTTTTGTAAATATTCCATATGTGCTTAAGAAAGAATATATGTTCTCTGATAGTTGGTTTTATAGTTTTTGTAAGTCCATTAGATCAAACTTGATGTAGCAGTCTCCTTGATGAAGCAGCAATTTAAAGAGATGATTTGAAATCTTCCTGTATGTGTGGTAATAGGTTTATAAACTTATCCCTGTATTTCTCGTTTTATTCATATAGTATGAGGCTGTTTCACTCGTTGCATTCCAGTTTAGAATTGTGAATACCTGTCTGGTGAAGTGTAAACATTTATCATTTTTAGTGCCCATTTCTATCCTTAATAATGCTTTGTTTTACAGTCAGCTATTAATTTAGCTATCTCAGTTGTGTTGATTTGCCTGATTTATCCTCTCCATCCTTTTATTTGCAACATTTAAAAAGTACTTATCTTTTAGGTGGGTCTCTTATAATCATTATACAGCTGAAATTAAGAAAAAAAAAGAATCCATGCTAACATTTGTTTTCTATCTAGTGACTTTAATTCAATTATTTGTGTTGAGATTACTGAGATATTCTACATTATTTATATCATCTTAGCTTTTGAATTGTCCCCCTTTCCTATGCTTTTTTCCCTGGTCTTTTTGTATCCTAATTCACTGTTTCCCTCTCCTGTTTCTATTATTTTAGTGGTTACCCTTGAGCTTTTACCAATACCGTACTAGTTTCTTGTAGCTGCTGTAACAAATTACCACAAACCTGGTGATTTAAAACAACCGAAATTTATTCTCTTACACTTCTGGAGGCTGGAAGACTGATATGGGTTTCCCTGGGCTGAAAGCAAAGTATTGGCAAAGCCACACTCCCTGGGTAGGCTCTGGAGGAGACCATTTGCTTGCCTTTTCCAGCTTCTAGAGCTAATTCCTTTCATTCCTATGGCTCATAGCCCCTTCTTCCATCTTCCGAGTCGGTAGAATTGTCATATCACTTTCTCTTCTATAGTAAAATCTCCCTCTGCCTCTCTCTTATAAGACGCTCATGATTACATTTAGGGCCCAACCAGATGAACCAGGGTAACCTCCCCATCTCAAGAGCCTTAACTTAATCAGTTGAATAAGATAATATTTACAACTTCTAGGCATTAGGATATGGATACTTTTGGGGGCCATCAATCAGCCTACCACACATACATATTCATCTTAAATAATATCTTTCTTCTACCTCCTGAACAATACAAAGAACTTAGAACACTTCCACCCTAATCAATATGTCCCCAACTAATTTATGTGCTATTGTTTACTATTTTAGTGATTCTTATTTTTAAACTGCATAAAATAGGAACTATTATTATTGTTGTTTTATATGTTTGTTTGTAATTACATTCATACTTCCCATTTTATGTGCTCATCAGTCATTCTTCCATTTCAGACATTCCTTTTGGAATGCTTTTCCTTTTTGGTAGCACATCCTTTAAAAGTTCCTATAGTGTAGATTTCCTGGTGGTAAACTTACTCGTTTTTATTTGTGAAAGTTCCTTTTTACACCTCATTTGTGAGGAGTTTGCTGGGAACTCAATAGGTGGACAGCTACTTCCTCTCAACACTTCGAAGATGTTATTCCACTAGCTTCTGGCTTCCATTGTTACAAATGAGAAGTCTGATGTTCTAATTATTTCTTTATAGCAGGGGTTGGCAAACATAATACAGGGACAATTGGTAAATATTTGGGGTTCGGCAGGTCATACGGTTTCTGTTGCAACTACTCAACTCTGGCATTGTTGTGCCAAAGCAGCAATAGCCCACACATGAATGGGCATGGCTGTATTCCAATACAACTTTATTTATAAAAATGGGTTACTGACACTGCTCTATGGTGATTGGTACTTTACCTTTGTATTTTAAGAGCTCTTTGTCTTTGGTGCTTTGTAATATCACTACTATATGTTTAGGTGTAGATTTCACTTATTTATCCTGTTTGTGCTCCCAGATTGGTCCACTTCTTTTTAAAAAGTCAATTCTGGGGGAGTGAGTGTAGCTAAAGTGGTTGAGTGCTTGCTTGCCATGGATGAGGTCCCGGATTCAATCCACGAGTCTCTCCTAAAAACAAATGAAAAAACCAACTCTTATTGGGGAGTGGGTGTAGCTCAGTGGTTGAAGGCCTGCTTCCCATGTATGAGGTCCTGGGTTCAATCTCCAGTACCTCCTTGAAAAAAAAAAAAGTCAATTCTGGAAAACATTAGCCATTGTGTTTTCAAATATTGCCTTACATTCTTTTTGGGACTCTAGATTTGCTATACCTTTTCATTCTATCCTCCATAATCATTATTTTTTTCTTCATATTTTCTTTTTGACTCTGGGTTGCGTTCTGTGAATTTCTTTTGGTTCATTAATTTTCTTTTCAGCTGTTTACTCTGCTCATTGTGTTATTTTTTTCTTAAAGATTTATTTATTTACTTGATCCATTTTAAACCCCCCCTTCCCGGAACATTTGCTGTTTTGTATCCATTCGCTGGGCAATTCTCTGTGTCTGTTTCATCTCTTCTCATCCTCCTCCTCCAGTCTTCACCAAGATTCGATCCTGAAGACCTCCGATGTAGGAGAGAGGTGTTCTGCCATCTGCGCCACCTCGGCTCCTGGTTTTTAGAGCTTTCGGAGCATCTCGTCTTGTCTCTCCCCTGTTACGTCATCATCTTGCTGCATGGCTCCCGGGGCCTGGCGGCTCACCGGCACACAGAGCCTGGTGGCCCATGTGCCTTCTATATATATATATATTTTTTATTTTATTTTATTTTACCGGGAGGTCCCGGGGATCAAACCCAGGTCCCTCCATATGGCAGATGGACGCCCAGCCATTTGAGCCACATCCGCCCCCCCATTGTGGTTTTTGATTTCAGGAATTTTATTTCTGATTTATAGAAGTTCCTTTTGTTTTGAGGTACCAGGGCGGGGGATTGATCCCAGGGCCTTGTATGTGGGAAACCGTTGCTCAACCACTGAGTCACATCGGCTCCCTTGAGTTGGTTTTTTCGTTTGTTTGCTTGTTGTTTTTATGTTTTTAGGTTTTAGGCACCGGGGACCAAACCCAGGACCTCCCATATGGAAAGCAGGTGCTCAACTACTTGAGCCACATCTGCTCCCCAAAGTTTCATTTTTTTCCCCTTGAATTCTGCTTTTCCTAAATAGTATCTTGTGTTTTTCTTTGTGATTATGTTAATCTTTAAATACTTTAAACATTGTATAATATAAATATAATTCCACTGTTTATATTTCTTGGGTATCCAATTCTGATTTTGTTTGTTTGATTTTGCTCTCAGCGCATTATAGCTTACCTTCTTGGTGCTCTTCTCAGAGCACATAGTCACCCACAATAATGGAAGAAAGAATTGTAGTCATTTTAAATCAATTTATTGATTTATTTATCAATACTCCATTCAGATTTTTCTGTCATTTCCAGTTCTCAAGAGGTGCCAGTTGTGCTTTCAGTGTCTGCTGACTGCCCAATGTGTGTATATTCTTTGGGTGTTTTTGTTTTTAATGTTAAGTGTCTAGTATACCCTGGTTTGAGAAGACCCTACTTAAACAGTGGGTTCAAACTTATTTCTTCTGTACTGCTGGTAGTTTTAATAGTCTAGATAATTTTTACATTGCTTTTCTCATGTTAAGGTTGCTGACCTACACAGATAGTGTAAATTAAGTCCTACCTGGAGTGTAGCACAGACCTGGGGTTTGATTTCTCAAGGATTTTTTTTTTTTTTTTAAGATCCAGAAAAAAATAATTTTCCTTATGGCTTCCTTTGGGCAAGATAATGCAGTTTTCCTAGTCTTTTTTTTTAATTGAAAAGGGAGCTATATTGTAGGTCTCTTTCAGAGGGTTCTGAGCCATGTTCTCACTGAGTAGGACACTGGGTCTCACTTTCTCCATTAGCATTTCTTTCTCTTGTGTGCAGAATATAGGTATTTCTCTTTCTTTGGAAATGTCTGTAAAGTTTTGGTATCTTTTATATATATTTCTATTTTTTTTTTTAATCTTCCATGTTGACAGAAGTCCTTTATGGTAATTTTAAAGCATTACAAACATTATAAAAATTCAAGATGCTGTTCCCCAAAATTGTGACTAAAAAAAGCCCACAACAAAATTCTAAAAGGTTTTTTTGGTCCCTACCTCCCCAAACCCCCAGATACGTAAGAGATTATTATAAGGTTTCAGATGGCACTCTTACTGGGAAGAAGAATCTATTTACACACATTTGACTAAAAAAATACTAACTGTGACATTTTTGCTACTGAAGGTAGCATAATCAAATAGAAAGATAGCTTTTGGTGTGAGATCTGTGTCTGAATGCTGCCCTTTACCACTGTTTCTTTGAACAAGTTATTTATCCTCCTGAACATCACAGGAGGGTAATTCCACTCTTTCTGTGGATTGTCCTAAGGATTAAATAAGAATGTTATATACAGCAGTGATTCCAAAATCTGGCAAGCTACCTTAAGGAATAATGGAAAGTACTTATTAAAAATATAGTGTTTAGGCCTGGTCAGCAGAAGAGGATTCCATGGATCTATGGTAGAAAGCTTCCCCAGGTGATTCTGAGTGTAGCCAAATTAAAAATAAATTCCCTATGCAGTCCTGCTGGTTGCTTTTGTTAAATATATTTTAAAATGGTGTGGCGGTATGGAGGAAGAGATTCTTAAATTTAAGTAAAGTCAATTTGACATTTCTTAAAAGACAAATGTGAGCTTTTAAAAATGTGATTAAGAGTGGTGAGTTTATTTACATAGAACTCTATATGATAAAAAACATATATATTGGTTTGTAATATATGTTAGAAGAAAACAAATATGTAAAAGGAAAAAAGTAGAAAACAGTCAATCATGGAAAAGACAGGAGGAGGAAGGCATTCTAAATATTAGAAATAGAATGGAGACAAAAAGTGTGAGTAAATTAATAACTTTTTATTTTTCTTTTTAAATTAATAACTTTTAAAGTATAAAAATAATATATAATCATTGTATAAATGCAAATACAAGAGTGAAAGTTCCTCCATTCCAACTTATTATTTATCCTCTGAGATCTTAATATATACATACAAACAACCCTTTTAGTTTTTCAAAAATATGCAGTAGTACATTATGGACCTCTTATGGTTCAGTATATACAGACCTGACTCAATGGCTGCATGTTTAGTAACAAGGATATACAGTAATTCATTTAATATAAAATACAAATTTTATATATAATATACATATTTACTTGTGCAAATATTTCTGTAGGCCTAATTCCTGGGTGAAAGAGAATGTCCCCACTCATCCACCTTTTTCAATATGACAAATTTCAAACAAATTTCCAGTAAATCAAGGAATGACTTCAGTTTAAAAATATGCTAAATGCATTTGGCTTTCAGCTCTCAGGACACATTGTATATTAGCACTTGGTGAACTTGAGGACTGAAAGAATTTCTTGGCCTGCTTGCCTAGAAAGTACAGTGGTGCCTTGTAGACCTTTTTTCTTCATTGTTTCCAAAATTTCTTCTAAAATGAAAATTAAAACAAAATGTAAAGTTCAATTAAATCACTTGGTGAAGCATGTATGATCAGTCACTAAACAAAGTTTAATAAGACAGTAAATACAGATTACTTAGGAATTATTTCATTCTAGAAAACAATACACACCAACTTGGACTTTAGATGGGAGCACTTTGTATTTTCAAGGTGTTCCTGAGGAGTCTAATCAGACTAAATGGCCTGCTTTGCAGTGTTAGCTTACTCTGGACTCAACAGAAACATTAATTAGATTTGTTATTCTAGTATGTGATCATTTTTTAAATTGCTTGGCTCTAATCTCTGTCCAAATCCTTCCTTTTGGATTAAAAATGTCAGTTATGGTGTGGGCAAACTGAATTATTTTCTATCGCATAGTGTTAGTAACTGAAGTAGCTTTTTTTTTTTTTTCAGGAATATTTTAAAAAGCAAAACTTTTCTTTTATAAATAAATACAACTAAAAAAAAACTGAACTAAGAAAATGGAGTTACCAAAAAAATAAAGAAAACTAGTAATCATGATGTGATTTGGGAGCTGAGGATATACGGTATAAGATAAAAATCAAACTTGAGATGTACAGAAAAAGATAAGAAAGATTATGGTCAATTTACTTAGAAAGCAACTTGAAAACGAAGCTATAAAAACTCATACCATGAGGCAGCTTTCATGATAAAACTTAGATGAACAGAAGAGAATACAGCAGAATTGTCAAGGGTGTGGAGACTAGGAAGTGGAGAGAAAATTCACAATACTGAAGAGGAGGTGTTCAGAAGAAGAAATTAGAAGGGATTTTGTACTTGAATATCAGTTTATAAATGAGGGGAAAAACTGTATTTTATGAAAGATTGCTTTTTAAGACCAGAAAAATCTACCTCTTATAAATCTCTCTCCACTTTCAACATGAAATTATATCTGCTATTAGCTATTGTCAGTGACTAAGTTCATTAACACACCAGGTTCCCTTATGAATTTCTAAATACTCTTTAGATGATTAACTTTCTGTTTTAACAAAGTAAATGGCTAAAAGATAGGCCAAACTGTATTACCTGGATTGTTTTCTTTAATCGTAACTAAATAGAATAATCCTTTTGGTGAAAGTAGATCTGAAACCAGCGGAAAGAATCTGTCCATGACTTCTCGACCATTTCTGCCACCAGCCCAAGCTGCCTCTATTCCGTGACTTCCTACCTGTGACCAATTTAGAATCGTACACTGAATCTTTTTGACAAGTAATATTCACCAAGTGCCATATATTTTGTATTTTACTGATGATGAAAGTAATTAGAATGTAAGCATGGATTCTGACCACCGAGGCTGAATTTGAGTTTCATCTTTGCTGGCCTGTGTGACCTTGGGTAATTAGCAAACTTCTTTATGACTTAGTTTCCTCCTTTATCTGTGAAATTAGAAAAGTAAGAAAAATGCTATTCAAAGTTTTGAGAACAGTGCTCTGCACATAATAAGGGCATAATAATAGTTATTATTATAATGTTTAAATTGAGACATCAGTAATCCTTAAACCTAATGAGAATTAGAAAGAAATTAGAAGTGAGAGCTTTATTATAAGAGGTCTACTTTACAGAAACAAAGTTTCAAAATGTCCTAGTGCATTGGGCTCTCTTCTGGATTATTTAAAATATGAATCCCAGATATTTCTTAAGAACCCATGTATTATATAAAGGTATACTGAAGCATTGTTTTCCTTTAACAATCTAATAATATTCTAGAAATGAAACTCATGAATTTATACAGTATAAACATCTTTAGATCCTTACCATTGTATACTATTTTCAAAATGAAAATATTTTGAAGAAATCACTCAAAAATTACTTTAACCCTAACACAATTATTTTTTACTTCCTTCTTTGGTCTCAGTCCATATTTTTTTAGTTTAAATTATTTTATATACAGTCATGCCTCTACTTTTATTCATTTAATGTGACATATATTTCTATATTTAAAAATAATTTCTTTATACTATGTGGTCATACACATACTTAAAAAAAGCTACACTTTTTCCTTTTACTGTTTTACTTGTCTGCCCCTCCTCCATCTTCTGTACACACATACACACACACACACACACAAACACGTTTTCCTTTTCTATCAATGTTTTACAAAGATGGGATTATATTCTACATTTTTACTTGCATCTTGCTTTTCTCACTTAACAAAGCCTTACAGAATTCTGTTCACATAACCTTGCATAGCTCTAATTTGTTCTTTTAATGGCTGCAAATAATTTTTAATAGTGGCCAAGTACCATATCTTATTTAGCTATTGGTGGGCATTCATTGTGCCCATTTGCTTAATTTTCTTTGTATCTATTTCTCATTATTCCCACACCTATCATAAGCTTCTCAATGTAGTTTTCTACAAAGTTTAACCATATTAGGATATTTATCAGTTCTTCTGTTTTTCTTCAAAACTTTCCTCCTGGAGACTTCCCTTTCCTGGCATTCCTAGAATTCCCTTTGCTTTTTTCCTGAGCTGAATTCCCTCTTTTCCTGTGTTTCATGTCCTCCTCTTTCTTCTTTTACTCCCTTGCTTTGGTGGAGCTTATTCCCTAGATGTTTCATCAGATAAAATGGTCTGTTGACACCGTGCCTGGTGGTGGCAGCCTATGGCAAGCCTGCCTCTTGTCACTGTGCTCCCATCTGGACTAACACCCTCTGTCCTGGACCTGTTTGCCTCCCCAGGGATGCTCAGCCATGCTTATGTCTTAACACCAGAGACAACCTTCCAGGAAAACCACCTGTCACCAATCACAGTCTTATGGGCAACACATGGGAGGTTTCAGTCTTTGTGAGGAAGGCTAAGTGAATCCCATCACCATCTCGTGCCAAGAGTCATGCTGGGGTGGCCTTCTGTTTGCCTGCTACTCGGGTCTACTGCTGCACCTACTCCTGATCCTCAGAGATCACAGGCACAATCCTACAGCACCATACCTCATGTTCCTGGGTGTGTACTAAGTCTCAGCATATTTTCACATAAACAAACTACTATTTGTACATTCTATCTTCTGGCTCTATCCTTCCTATGTTTTACCTCTGTGATTTCCTTCCCTTTATCTTCATCTCTGTGCACTGAAGTATTTTTCATTTGGTTTCTAGATCACTGATTCAGCTCTTGATAGTGACCTCATTCTCTTTCCATTCATTTCCTAATGTTTTATTTTGTAAAACATGTTTGTAAGCTTCAGGAAATCTTTGCTGAGCTGCGCTTTGATCCTGGTCTCTAGCTAATTGCTCAGCTTATGGGAGAGGAATTACACTAGCGCTCTCTGCTAGGAACACAACAGAACCCAAGGCATTGCCTACACACATTCATCTGTGCTGGTCCCAGCAGGCTCCAGCAAGGTTCAGAAGCACGTAGCATAGTGCTAAGAAATAGGAGAAAGGAAGCCCATGTGAGTCACCACATACCCGGACTCTCCACTTTTCATTCACTAGCCTTCCCGATAGTTTATAGAACTGATATACCATGATTTACTTAACTGTTTCTTTTGTTACATATATAGATTCACATTATTTGCATCATAAAGATGATGCAAGGAAGAGATTTTTGTGAATTTTAATTTTTCTATTGAATGATTTTTTCATTAAGACTTCAAGGACTGAGATTACTGGGCTGAAAAATTTTATCCCTCTTGATATTTATTCCTATAGTGTTTTCAGTTTTATCAAGTTGTTTTTCCCTCAATTGCTGTTCACCTTATGACAATGGCTTCTTTCCTTCCCATATGTGTCCATATGGCAGCAGGGCCATAGCTTCTTATTTATTCCTTTAGTTGCCACTAGCAGTGACAGCAGCTGTATGGACCTTTCCCATCTTGGTAGAGGCGAATGTATTGTTTGTCAGCCTTGACAGAGAATAAGCATCAAGGAATAAAAGAGGCACAATAATTCAAAGAAAAGCTAGCCTTAATCCATGATTAAATTTTGTCTGCTGTGACCATTCTCTCTTTAAATTGGGCAATTATTAATATGGTTTACCTTTTCATTATTGAGATTTTCAAAATCTTGTACTTCAAGATTTCTTTTCCCTATCTGAACTGAATATTGGGCCCCCTCCCCTACTTTCTGTTAATACCTGTGAAAAGAGGAAACCGGTTTTATGGCAAAATGGGAGAGTGGGAGACTTTCAGAAACAATTCCTATGTGAATTTCACCTTAATTAAGAATATTTGTTAGTAAAATTGTCATTCATAATACACACACACACACACACACACACATTTAAACACCAATGCCCTGGTTTGGATGCAATTTCTAAAGACAGATATGGCTCACAGTTTGTATTTCCATTAGTTTTAGGTTTCTTTTCTATGTCTACCAACAGCACCCTGATTCTTGACAGTCAGGAGTAAAATCTGAACAGTTTGTGTTAACAGCATCTGACTGATGCTATCTGATGAAATTAATGTGATTTTAGAATCAAAATAGCCCAAAATGTTAATAATTAAATTTTGTTATGTCTTACCTCTTCAGGTGGAGTCACTACATAGGGGGGATTAAACACTAGAAGGTCAACTTTTTCCTTCAACCTTGGTAGCAAGCCTTTGACCTAAATGTATTCAATAAAAATCAAAAATTTAAACCAGACTCTGAATAAAATAAATATAAAATATATATTTTTAAAAATATTCTCCCATGATTTTAGAGAAAGTATTAGAAGACCACACTTCTTATAGACAGAAGTAGAGACATATTTTTACCTTTTCATTAAGATAAGGAATTTTACATTTTCATTTAATTAAAAAATGAGGAAATTTAAACTGTTAGCATGAACATAAAATGTTGAGCCAAGCCTCTGCTCTTTTTTTTTTTTTTTAAAGATTTATTTTATTTATTTATCCCCCCCCCTT